>NDGM011256401.1:1291-15450 GCA_002564305.1 Octomys mimax
ATATATATATATATATATATATATATATATATATATATATCTCGCAATAGGCCCATTGTCAGATCTGACAGGCCTCTCAACTTTGCGCTTCTTTTGATTTTTCCATAATTTTAATGGAATATATAAATAAATATTAAATCACTCATCCAGTTATTTTAATAGAATGTACTTAGCCATCTAAAAGTTTGCTTTTACTACAACAGCCCTAGGAACTTACCTGACAACTAAATGATGACTATGAGACAATGGTAAAGTATTTTTCAAATTGAAATCCTAAATATGCTCTAACTTTCTTATCTAATAGTTCAGTAGGTTTTTGTCAGCGTTTGATCCGAGTATCTCAAAGTTTTGAAAGTGCATATGTATGTATTTATATGTTACTTGTGAACTTAAAAATGTTCACGTAGACTTTATCTTCAGGAGCAATAAAGTAATTTTGAGGTCATTGCTATTTTTCAACCCAACACTCTTTGACACTGTAAAACTTGCGAGATGAATGAAAATGGAGGGGTCTCTGAAAGAGAGTAGCAGAAAGATCTGTGAATTTTTCAAGGATTGTTAACTAAATTTGAATGCAAACCAACTACAAATGTTCATACTAGTGCAGTTGCCTTTTTAACATAATGTACTTATTAGATCTCAAATGCGGTTTCTTCCTGTTTAACTTTTTTGCCATTTGAAGCTTAGAACATTTGGTGACGAACTTTGTCATTTTTCATGTTGTAGTTTTCATTCATTTTTTTCTGATCATATTATATTTCCTGTTTTTGTATCTTTGAGTCTCAAAAAAGAAGACAAAAGACTTCTTCTGTTTATGGATTAATTACATTTTAAATCCTTTTCCATCCCAATTATTTTCATCGTTTGCATCTCCTCCTTGAAATACAGTGCATTTCAACTATTTAAATGTGTTTGGTTATTTACTACTTTATATTTAACTGTCTGCTAGAAGAATTTAAATATTTCGTGAAGGTAGTTAATATCTTATTATAGTATTTGAGGAAAATATATATGCATCCATTAATGATAGTATTTAGCTAATAATAATATACTGAACATACTCTTTTATGTGCATTAGATACTTAAATTGTTATATATAATATATGTATGTGCATGTATACTGGTATACAGCATATACTGGTACATATTCGTGTTTGTGTTATTACATTTATGCACATTTTGTGCATCTAATGAAGTCATGAAGCATTAATACCAAGTGTACATATTTAGGACTTTATTAGACTTTTTTCTATGTTAGATGACAGTTTGAATTTTAAACTGCCAAAAGAAATTACAGATCAGAAAATCTTTTGCAAATTATAAGGTACTATGTAAATATAAATTTTTAGTGTACAGTTGAAAAATTTTATGGGCAAAGCAACTAATAAGATAGCTAGTTTTGTGGGATCGTTTTATGTGCAATTTTATTTTGCAGACTTTTTTGTATTATTGAAATCATCTTTAAAAATCTTTTATGAGCTTTTATGCTCTGTCATTTTTTCCCATATCACCTCTTTTTATTCTTGCTTAATTCTTTTTGTAGCTGTGTTTTTCTCTCCTAGGTATGATAACATTTCTGGGTAATTTAAAACATCTTTAGTGTGATATATTACCATAATCTACCAAGAATTCACTCTTTTTTTTTTCTTTCATTTGTACAGTGTGTAACTGTCATGTTACTTTTACTGAGACATTTATTTCCTAGAGGATCTCTTCATTTAGCTTTCATGTTGGCCTGCTGGTTTTACTTTTAAATTCCAGAAATTGTTTCATATAAATGAAAGGAAGTACTAGACTTCTATTGCATTCTGTCTATTTCTTACAAAATGTAATTAAATATACATGAAGAAAACTTAAGAATTCCCCTCAAGAGTGAAATTCCAACACACAGAACTTACGCCTTTATTCATACAGGAGTTTTTAAGGAAGCATATGATGTAAACAAAGATATACTCATACATAGGATGTGGATTGACACTTAGAGCCTTACCACAAATAGGCACATGCTCTTATGAACTGAATAAAATGCAAGATGTATGTTCAGATGTTGGTTGAAATAGATTGAGTATATTTTATTCTCATGACTTATACTTTCAGTGACTCCAGGGAAAGCTTAAGAAGGCAAAAACTTATCTAATTTTCTAACTATAAGTAAACATGTAAAGAAATGTAAATGTATGTGAATAAAAGATAATTTTATTAATTATCACTAAATAAGAAAGGAATCTCTTTCAAGTGGATATTGAAACTATGATCATTAGAAGCAAAAGGACCTATAAGCAGAATGAGTGATATTCATGTTGCAAATTATAATTTAGAAATATAGCTGTGACTTAAAATAAGTCAAAATTTATTACTTACATAGTTAATATAAGACTGTCAAATAGATCTTCATATTTCTAGAGCTCCTGTAGGCGGTATGAAAATTGTGGAAGATAACATCATTTTTGCAATTCTAGACAATAACTGTTTTGCTTCATGAGTACTGACCATTTTTCCTTAAACAATATCAATCAGTATTTATGGGCTAGCAAAAATTTGTACATGACAGTCAACTTTTGTGTAGAATAAATTTATTTTTCTGAAATATCCAATGTTAGTATTTAGTTACTTTACGGAGAAGTAGTAGTAATTAACCCATTAGGCAATGAGTTTTTTTTTTTTTAAGAATAAATTAACTGCAATTCAGAAAATCTATTGAAGACATCCTTCCATTAACTCTTACAACATCTACCAGCACAGAATAACATACATGCCAACTCTCACATTTTATTACAAAGGACACCAACAATCACTGGGAGATACTTTTTTAATTAACAGAAATTATATCCTAGAGTGCTTAATGATGATTAATGGATTATGTAAATTTCCATTTGCAAAAATCTCAAAGAAGAAGTGCAGCCAAATGAGAGCTAAGGACTGCATATATGGGGAAAGGCTGTTTGTCATCCCCCTTTTTCCTGGGTAGGTCTTCCTGTTGTAGATTTCTTGTAATCCATATCTCTCTGTGATGACCTCACATAAGTCAGGTAATCAGGTATGTCACCTCTCCTCTGGCAGTGAGAAGTGGAGGAGGAGCAGTGCCTCTACCCTGGAAGCTCTATCAAAAGATATGGTTAAAGGAAGGAATAGCTGGTGAGGACAAACAAAGGACTCATTTCTTCTTGCTTCTGTGGTCATCAAGCATGCTGTGTGCTCAGTGGAGTTGACAGTCTGTTACACAGAAAACACAAATAAGCTCACCAGAATTGCATGTCCTGACTCACCTTTGCTTGCTCCAAATGCAATTTATTTCCCTGCTGTCCACCAGCTCTTCACTGGAACTGTCAGAATATTCATTTCCAAAACTGTGTAACAGGGCATTTTTAATCGCTATTAGTCCTGCTTTTAAGGCTTTTCTTTTCAAACTTTACACTAGATGAGCCCTACTTTATTATATTACCTGTTAATATTTTGTATTAAAATACTACGATACATTAAATTGCATATTAGTATCTTGCAATAAAAATGTTGAAAGATGAAATCCATCCGAAAGAGCCCTTAACGGAGTGTTGCTTGAGTAGTTAAAGAAAACCAGCAGGTCAGTTTGTGAGAGGCTGTTTTATTCTCTGTGGTTATCATAAATAAACTATTAGGATAATAGAAAGAAGGGGAATTAAAATAAAAAAATTCTCATTTTCTGGGAGATGAAGGAAAGGGAAGCAGTTGGCTGAAAACATGTAATCAAATTCATATGTATGTCACTTAAATTGTGGCACCATTTTTATTTAAGTCACTTTCTTTTCATATATGTTTTTCCAAGTGACTAGGAAGGAGCACTCCATTTTATATCACTTGGATAATGGTATTAAGTTCCATTATTTAAGAATTATCATTTAAACCTAATTAACCTAGAGGAAAGAATGTGCAGGAAAAAAAAAAAGAGTTGTTCACTGAACATTAAGCATGCTTCATTAGCTTATCAAGTAATAAAAGTGAAAAGAGAAAAATGGTTCATTATTTCTTTTATTTTCAGAAGCACATTCTGAAATTTAAATATGTTAATCACATCCCTATCTTATTTAAGTTGCTTTGCCTTAAGAGTTCTCACATATTCCATGCCAGTGAGAAGTTAAATCCATATAATTCTAATCTGGAAAATGTCTATTTTTGACAATTACAACTGTAATTTGTGATAGCTGGCTTAATTGTTTGGGAATGACCGTTACAGTGAGTTTCATTTTTTTCTTTTGACTGATAAATTGGATCAATACTGAATTATTTTTGAGCTCAAAAATAGCACTTTTGATGATTCTGCATGATACTGTTGGTCTGTGTCTATTTTCTGGTTGAATTCAACTGATGTCTGTGCATTTTTTCATGAAAGGATATGAAAAGTCCCGAAGCTTAAACAACATAGCGGGATTGGCCGGCAGTGCTCTGAGGCTGTCTCCAGTCACGTCACCCTACAACTCTCCTTGTCCTCTGAGACGCTCTCGATCTCCCATCCCATCTATCTTGTAACCCAACTGCGTCAGCTGGCTAAGTTGTATTAATTCCAGTACTGTTTAACCCATAATGGAAATAACTAAAAGTAGAATTATTCCGGGCTCCATGAATACAGTATTAGTCCTGCATGAGTCTACTACTTGAAGTCAGAAATGTCACCTGAGTAGCTAACAAATCCTATCCTGGCTTTAAAAATTATCTAAAGTAGGATTACTACTGCTCTCTATTAATTGGCCTGATATCCCCTTGCAATAAAATGACACATAGTGTCAGATATTGGCCAGTACACTAACACATAAATGTATATTCAGGGAGACATTTAAAAAGCGTGCTTCCACATGCCAGCTACTTTATTGAAACTTCATTTCTCATAATTAAACCATTCAGAAGATGTCTGGGATCCCATCTGAAATGCACACAGCGTGACTCTGGTCAGTTCATCCGTATGGATCATCTTGTCCCCGTCACCGAAAGCAGTGTCACAGAGATCGGGAACTATGGCTCCAAGATACTTCGCATCAGATCATCCCACTGATATGAGAGCACTGGTTGAGTGTTCTGCAAGTTGAAATGTGGGGCAAGACGATGAGCTTCTTCTTATCACTTTCCCCCTTCTTCTGTGGTAGAAATACTTGCTTTAAGATAGTTTAAATTTTCTCCAAAAGTGCTGATTTGGAGTTGTGAATGTCTTAGGTTGTTTGTACACAGATAACTGCAGAGAGGTTTTCACTATTCATTACACGCAAGCCGAGGTCAGATCACTTACTTCATGGCTGGGGGAAGGCACAAAACCATGACAGAAAGGTAACTGCCAGCCAGGCTTGCATTGGTCCAGGTTGCTGCTTGGTACTAGAGTAACTTTTTAATGCCAAGATTTGTCATTATGTTCAGAAGCAGAATGCCAACTCGGGTGTCCTTTTACCCTCCTCCTTTATTTTTAATTCATTAATTTTTGTTGAAATTACAACAGTTACTGGTATTCACAGGCTTTTTAAATTAGCCTTAAAATTTTGAATCAAATAAAAGATCAGATTTCCAGGCAGTGTTTAATCCGGTGCTTTGTCCTGTATGTTGTTTCTGTCTTTCTGCCTTCACTGTCTTTGCCAGTTTGTCTCCATGAAATGTAGAAATGCCTTGATAAGGTATTCCAGATTTTATTACTCGATCCCCTCACTCCTGGTCCCTTGTCTTCTTTGCTCTTTGAGGCAGCCTCTCTGCTCTGAGAACAGATTAATGATGTCCTGTATACTACCTAGATTAGTATGCACTGTGAATCTTTGTGATAGGCAGCATGTAAGCAGCAATTTTGCTGTGGTATTTGGTTGCACAACGCAATGTCAGTTTCCACTGCCTAGCATAGCGACCAGCATTCGTCAGTACACTCCAGCAAGATTCCCTAGGGAGTCTCGCTGAGTTTAAGTGGAAAGAGGTTCACATGTCTGCACCAAATGTGAAAGCAACAGGGTATCCAATGTGTTTGGCATATAAAAGGAGAGAAATACCATGATATAAGCAGAGAAATAAATAGTTTTAAGGTATCTAGAAACCTTAAGATTACTGATTAATTCCTAGTTGTCATTTTTTGTTACAAAGACAATGGTCACTTATTATTGGACAAGAAACATATATTATTCTATATCCTTGAGTTCTAGAGCATGAACAGCATGTCACAGATCTTGCACAGTGGTGTATTTATCCAGATATACATATCTGATATTTAGATACTGTGATCCTTTTGATAACACCAAACCTCATAATTACACACATTTATGGTAGAGGAATTAATATACTGTCTGGTGCTGCTGTTATTGACTGCAGTTTTATACAGAATTTGTGATGGATTTTTGACTGCTGAAAAAGGGACGTTGGAATTTAGCCATACCGCGGACTGTACTGGAAACAACTTTGAACGTGCCCTGGTTGGACTGGGTCATGCTTGGGAGAGGGCCCTACATCTTCACAAGGCTCTTAACACTTGTGCAAGAAGAGAACTGCGGCTGGAACTGCTCTGACATTCCCCGTGTGAGTGCTCTGCATGGACACTGACCAGTGGCCACGATGCAACAACTGTAAATACCAGTATGTGTGCACGGATCAACCGCTTTGGCCATCTCACATGGAGGGAGGCCAAGTTCGTGACAAACATCTCTGAAGCTTCAATTAAGGCCCATGTTTCTTTGCATTCATCCTCAGGGGCCTGACGTAGGTTGTGCTGTGAATTATACAAGGCAGTATACTGATGTAGTATAGATCTGTCTTAATTTTATGTGTTTCTACTTTATGGATGGATCCTTAACTGACTGTATTGTTGTCTTACAAAACACTTATGTTACCAGCTTGTTAATTGTGTTAACAAAATTTAAGTGTCTGTTTATCGAAATTGACCAATTTTTAGTCTCATATTTGTTTAGTTCTGGAAAAATCGCTGTGGCTTAAAAGAATTTCAGCAAGAGTATTACTAGTTTAAGTCTTTTGTCATTGTTACCTCAATTATAAATATTACAAAATATAAAATTCTGGTAATGAGAGTATTTTTTTATTAAATGATCAAGGAATAATGTCAGTATATAATAGAATATTAAATTATATCATAAGATGTATATTTTGCATAAAAGAGATATTCTTCAACCAATTACTTTTTTGTGAGTTTTGTGGCAGATGAAGCTTGTACCTGTCTTTAATATTGTTGTAGTTGAAACTGTGTAAGAGTTTTTCATCTTGCTTAATCAATATTTCTAGAATCGTTTAGTTCCCCTGGGATTCTGAATATAATATATAACTATACACCCCTGTATTGTGAACCTTTTGTGAACATTTCAAGGTGCATGCATAACCTTGGTGATAACCAATGGACATGTAACTAACTGAAATGAAGAATAAAAGGCAAATGAGCTGGGGATGAACCGATTAAATTATTCACATTCTTTTCTTGGCTCTTCCTTCGTGTTCCGTTTTCATTATGGTTTACTATTTTTATGCTTCCTGGTACCCTATATGACCATAAGAATAAGGAATTTGTGGTACAAGGATTGTAAAACATATGTAGCTGTTTTTCTCATCGATGTCTTCAAAACATAACCAGTGTCTTCATCTTCCTTTGTATCTCTTACTTGGTTTGCCTAAATTTCTCTCATTCTAAAGTTGTAAAATGATTAGGTATATATAGTACCTAATATTTATAGGACATTTTATGATTCATATTAAGTTTTCACTTATGTTTTCCAATTTTATCCTCATAATTCTGGAGGCATTTTTTTCCCATCTGATTGGTAGTAAAGTTAAGGACCAGTGAAGAACTATTCATTCATATTTTTTGCTACGGATACCCCCCATAGTTATTATGTTTTAAATATTTCTTTCTGTCGATGGAACATCATAAAGTTGTCTTTTGTCTCAAGTTTGGACAACGGATCTCTGTTTCAGCCTCATACTATAGAGAAGTGTCATTCCATTTGTGTGGAAGGGAGATGTGTGAATTTATGCTATGATATTTTTTGACATCGTCCATAGGTAGAAGGATACAGTGAAAGAAAAAAAAGTTCACAAATCCAACATTTTCCCATAATTCATAGGCAGAAGTCTTCAGATGAGTAGAAATATTCTGTGTTGATTACTGAAAGGCTATTAAGAAGCTGAGCTCAGGACAGAGAAGGTGTCTACACTTGGTCACTTGAAAAAGATTCTTAATGATTATTCAGGATTTATTGTAAGAAGGAAAACACTGTAGAGGGATAAATAATACATTTTAATGTATTTGCCATCAATTTTTGATTAAAAAGACCAGGATTCAATAACTATGAGCGTAAGATGAAGACATTCATTTTATCTTTGAAATAAATCACAAGATAGACTATAGACTAGCAACAGTGGACTCATCTTACAAAGACAATGAATATGTAACATCTACATTTCAAAGCAGAGATGTCAGAGGATGGACAGCGTGATCGAAGACATTTTTTACTAAATGAATCAATTACAATGTTGAAATTCCTAGAAGTTTGTGATTGAAATACATGGTTTAAAACTTTACCTCACTATAAAACACAATTCCAATATCTATTGGCATATTTAATTTGCTGTCTAAATGCTTAAACATTATTTTCATGTCATCCTTGTGCGGGAGTCATGCCAATCTCCTATGTATTGCTCTAATTTTAGTATATGTGTTACACGTGTATAAAATACTTAAGCGTTATGAGATAGTAGATGCCCATGAATTTTCTCATACATGGATTCATTATTCTTAACATGGATTTCATATTTTATAATATATTGTATAATTCTCCAACAATTAACTGTGTTTAGAAGATACATCTTTTTAAACCTTTGTGTTCATTCGGTTCATCCTTTCCTCTTCCTATCCCATGGTTGGGATTTGTTTCCCTGTCCTAATAGTTTTGAATTTTCCAGAATGTCATAGTCTGGAAAATATATATATGCAATTTTAAGTTTGGGGTCTTTCATTTAGAAATATACGCTTGTGCTTTCTCCATGTTTTTTCATGACTCTGTAACATTCTTTTTAGCACTGAATAATATTCCATTCTTTAGTTGCGTCACAGTCTATCTACTGAAGAACATTACATTTATCAAGGTTTTCAGGGAAACAGAACCAATATGTAGAACTGCTTTTTACATAAAGTGATATATTAAAGTAAATCACTTCATGGAATATGGAATCCCAGAAGTCGCGCAATCTGCTGTCTCCTAGCTGGAGACCCAGGAAAGTAGGTGGTATGTTTCCTGTCTGAGTCTGAAAGCCTGCAAACAGAACTCATAGTGTAGATTCTAAGTGGGAAGGCCTGGACACAGGAGGGTCAAGACTGTAGATTCCAGTCCAAACCCAGAGGCCTAAAAGCTACTCATGTTGCAATTGTAAGTCCTGGTCCATTAGCAGAACACTGATATCCCAGAAATTGTCCCCTTCTCCACTCTTGTTCCACTCAGACACTCAACAGATTGGATCATGCCCACTCATGTTTCATAGACGAGTCTGCTTTCCTCACTCTACTGAGTCAAATGCTAATCTCTTCCAGAAATAATCTCAGAGACACATCCAGAAATATGGTTTCATTGGGTTTCTGGTCCAGTCAAATTGATATGGAAACTTTAACATCATAAATCCATCCCTTGTGGCCTTCACACTCATAAGCTTTTCCTTCAAACATGCTTAACCTTCAAATAAGAACAACAGTAAGATTATAATTCTAAAATAATGCAGGTGACTCTCTGTATCCACAGCTTCTGCAGAGATTTAATCAATTTTCAATTGAAAATATCAGAAGAAATTATCTTAGGCCTAAAGACGTACAGATTTTTTTGTCATTACCCCTAGCCGCTAAGGAGATATACACAGATAATCTGCAGATGCTATGACAGTTCATATGAGGTGCTTGGCCTTCCTTGAATTTTTCTGTCCTCTAGGGTAGTGTGTTGAAACTACACTCCCTCAAGGTGTAGTGGACTATGCGACTATTCTATTTTCATCAGAAAATATATTAAACTATTCTCCAGAGGAAAAGTAAGGTCCTTTAGAGTTGATTACCCTTCTCTCTAATACCCAATAGCTTATGAAACAAAATTGCATGATGTGGAAATAATAAAGCAACAAAAGACATTTTATACATATATTCAAGATGCCCATAACAAGATAAGAAAGAAACACTCATCACTGGCACTTTAATTGTGGCTGATTTTTATAACTGCACCCTTCATTTACAAACTGAATATTCCTTTTGTTGTTAGTAGGCTGACTGGTTCATTACCTTGTAGAGTGACATAAACCTTCCTTATTTAAAAACCTTCACCTCCACTGATGTTGATCAGAAGACATAGTAAACGATGGCCTCAGAGACTGCCTTTGCTTCAGACATATTGTTCCTTGTTTGCATTATACAGTAGTAATTCAATTTTCATCTTAGTAGGAAGTGGCAATCACTGTCATGGGCACAGTAGCTCTCCTCTTTGCCTTTTGACTCAAAGGCCTATAGTAGGTTCATCATACTTTCCAGTAGAAGCAGTACACGTATTAACTCTAGGCCAAAAGAGCATAAACTTGTGGAAAGAGGAGGCAAAACTCTGCTATTTGGTCACTAGAAGTCAGTTTTGTGCCATTATCACTCTCACCTCTTGATTACTGGATCAACATATCTTGCTATAGGAGAAACACTACCAGCTAAATATTCTTTTGAAGAAACTTGTCCTTGCTGTAAAAGCCATTGTCACTTAGCTGGAGCTAGAGTGTCTGTTTACAGTCAAGTCCACTTAGTGGAAATCCAGCCTATGCATAATCTCTATACATGACACAGTGGACAATTCATTCATAAGCCTATTGGATAATGACAGGGGTGTCTTGAGAAAAAGACTGTTTAACAGACTAATCTCATCTACTTGGGAATTAAAATATTTTTCTGATTCATTTGCTCTGTGGTAAAAATTCACATGAGATACAATTATTTTCATAATTTTTTCCCCAACCTGAAGGTAGAGGTCTGTTCATACTACTTCGGTACATTTCCTTCTCACTGTCCCATCTCCTGACCATTCAGTCATACTATTGTTTTCAGCCTATATGTCACTACACAGATTCACGTATGGCCTTCCAAACAAGAAAAACAACCAGAGTCACTAATTATACTGTGCACACTGGCAGATTCTGCTCATCTATGCCTTTTGAGGATGTACGAGAAAGGGGCCTGGGGTGCTACAGCTGTCCTCTTTCAGGTAATGATTATATCCAATGTTGAATCATCTGGAAACTAGACCAGAGTCTTCTCTTCCCCTTCCAACTAATCCTAGGAAGCCCTCCCCAGAAGTGAAGTAACAGGTTAAGGCTGAGACCTTAGGCCTATGAGCTACCTTTCTCCATCTAACTTACTTGTACCATCATGGTCTTCCAAAGCCTAACTACTTCTGTGCCACTCTCATTGATGGAGTACTTCTGTGCTTAGTGTGTCAGATAGCTGTGTTTCATGCTCAGTATCATCATGTGTTACGTAGCACTCAATTCATGAGAAGCTGTTCAGGCTGTAGGTGAATCAGTGGCCATTGACCATTCAGTCTGCATCAGGCTGGTAGAAGAGCAAAGGCTGTTTGGAACAGGGACAGTACAGCAATATGAGCACAACTTTTCCTGTGTGGAGATTTACCTATAGTTTCCTGTCAAAGGTTCCAAAGAGCATTGTTACCTCTCACTGCTAGTTCAAGAGTCATGTAACCCACATGGCAAATAGCCTCACTCAAAACTAGCAGCTTTTTAGACCATGTAATAAGTGGGCAGGAGAAAAACTTTCAAATGAGATATCTCCCCCCTCCAAAATTCAAAAATGACTACCAAGGTGTTGTAACTCATTTTTAGAGTCAATAACTTGTCCTTCACAGTGGAAGTGCTATTTTAACATGCCCCATGCTGCTGGACCTCTAGAAATTTCACAGATACATGACTAAGTTGTTGAATTTATTTCCAAACTTCTGTCATAATAAACATTACTTCTTAATTAGTTTAGACTTGGTGGGGGGCTACTTCTTGCTTGTTGGATCCCATAAAGATAATATCACTGATGCTGTGGACCAGTCTGATAGTTTTTAAAAGTGAAAGACAATAAAGTTTCTTATAAAAAGTATTATTTTTATTATTTTTGCGGAACCAGGGATTGAACTCAGGCCCTTGCGCTTGCCAGGGAAGCGCTTATTCCACTGAGCTATCTTCCCGGCCCTAAAAAGTATTACCCCTGAGGTAGGGCTGTGTAGGTGTATTGTTGGCCTTTTCAGCTGAAAGCAAACAGCTAAAGGACTTGATTGACAAAGATAGAGCAAAGGACACTTGCCGGATAATAGCTGTGTACCATATAAATGGAGTTCTTTCTGTTTTTTCAAGCAGCAAAATCATATGTGATACAGCAACTTCAGTTATGATCCCTACTTAAGTTTACAAATTCATTCCCATTCTCTAAGATCGATTCTTCCTCGATACAGACCAGGTAGGCCAGTTAAATAGGCATGCAGTGAGACTCATCACCCCTGTCCCTTCCAAGTTTTTGATGGTGGCAATAATCTGCACCAATCCCTCCGGGAACTCCGTATTCCTTTTGGTTTACTAGATGTTCTCTTGGGTTTTGTCTGGCTTTCCTTATCATAGTAGCCTTAACTGCACATGTCTAGGGAAACAGTGTAGGAATTCTGCCGGCTACAGAGCATATCTTTTCAAATTGTGCACTCCAAATCTAGGGAAATAATTACAGGATGAGATAAGAAACCCCCAGGCCCACGATAGGATAGTCCTAAACTAAAGCAGTGTCAATCACCTGACTCCCATCAATCCCTAACTGATTGGTGAAACTATTATTTTATTTTCCTGGAATCAGTTGATTTTGGGCAAACTGGAATAAAGCTTCTGTGAATGTCTATATGGTTTGTGTGACATACATTTTCGACTGATTTAGGTAAGTACTAAAGTATAATTATGAATATGTTAAGAACATGTTTACTCTGCATTTATTTTAAAATTTGATTATCTTGGGCCAGCCAAATAGCTCAGTGGATTAAAGCACCTGCTTACGCAGACGCAGGGACTGAGGTTTGATCCCCAGTGTGCAGTGCCATTCCTGCCCCCAAGGCGCGCTGAGTCAGCTATTGAGACTGGGCGTGGTGGTGTGCGCCTGAAATCCCAGTGCTTGGGAGGCTGAAAACAAGAGGATCACTGTGAGTCTGATCTGTGTAGTGGGACCCTGTAGACCTTGTACTAACTACATTAAAAAAATTTAAAAAATTTGATTATCTAGTTAGCAAAATAGGGCACTAATATATTTCCATGTGTACCACAGATGAATTAATCTTAACTCTGTCAGTTGAATTAAAGATATAATATGTATTAGTTAATATCTTGTAAACTTTTTTACTGCAAAATAAAGATACCAAAAGTTACAAAAGAAATCAACAAGAAGAAAAAAAACAATTATAATTCTATAATTTTCCATTTCACAAATCAAGTGTTTAGTTTGTTAGTCTTTCTTTTTCCTTTTGCTATTGTCTTATTTTATCAACATATGCACATATATGTTTGTTTGTGTGTGCTTAACTTATCATGCCTGAGTTTGCTCTCCAGTTACTTTTATAGCTTTCGTGTATACGCACTTGCCTAAGCCATTTATGTTTTCTTTCTTTCTTTTTTTTTTTTTTGGCGTAAGCAGGAATTGAACTCATGGCCTTGCGCTTGCCAGGGAAGCACTTATTCCACTGAGCCATCTTCCCGGCCCCCATTTATGCTTTCTTTCTCCTGAACATTAAGTTATTTTTCTATATATCCTTTTCATTTTAGTCTTTGGCAGGGATATTTTCCCTGAAAATTACTCCAGGATTTGAAGTACTGGAAATAATATGCAAACTTTTAAGACCATATTTAAGAATAATATAGTTATATCAATGCTATATTTCACTGTTATAAGATTAATACCATCAGGGTGACTTTACATTAATTTTAAATATGTCATACTATATATCCATGTCTTATATTTTGACATTTGTTCATATTGTCTTCATTTTTGCTTAGTGGCTAAGAGATGCTGTCTTCATAAAAGATATGCTTAATTTACTGATCAAAAACAACCTAAAATGAATAATTGTAACTGTATTGCAATTATCTCTGAGATAAGTTCTTAATGATATATATATATA
>NDGM011256404.1:4269-23116 GCA_002564305.1 Octomys mimax
GACTGCGGTTCAATCCCCCAGCACCACATGCCAGCCAGCCCCACCCCCTGGTGGGCTGAGCTACCACCCCCACATACAATAAATAAATAAATAAATGTTAAACAATACTAGTACAAACTTTTATTCTCAATGAACTAAGAAACAGTAACTTTCTATCTATCCTAACTCTCTTGTGTATACATATTTTTTTCTTTTTTTTGACAACAAAACAGTTCTTTATTTACACTTTTGTGAAGTTATGAATGCTTGATACTAGGTTGCCTAACAAGTGATAGCTAACCTTAACCAGACAGGATGTTCATCTCAGGAGTAGCATCGCTTGTTTGCTTTAGCCCCTGAAACAAGTCCCACCTACACATATTTGGTCGACTTCCTAGCTTTGTGGCTTCCAACATATCCCCCTTTTTTGCTTTGTTTTGTCAGAGATGGGTATTTGACTGCAGTTAGAGAAGCTGTATTTGGAGAAGTCTTTAGGGGACCTTTTCATATTTGAAGGCAGCCTAAATATTGTAGGTACTTGAATACAGCAAAATAACCCACTATAGTCCAATAGTCCATAATAGTAGTGGGTTATCAGCAGAACTGGCAAATGCCAGAAGTTGTTGACTTTAGCTCTACTTTCTTTTTCTTTACTGGTAATTGAACCCAGAGTCTCACACTTGCCAGGAAGGCACTGAACTGCTCAGCTATATCCCAGACACCCAAGTTTGATTTAGTTCTATTATTTCTTTGCTGATTTTTTCTCTAGTTTACCTATCTCTTTGTGACAATGTGATATTAATGTCACCTATTACAATTGTTAGTACCCATTTGATTTTTCAAGCCTGTTAAAATGTCTTACATAGTTGAATGCTCCTACAGTGGGTGCTTATATGCTTCTGATCATTATCTCTTCCTCTTACAGTTTTGCTCTAACAAGTATGTACTGACATTCTTTGTCTTGTTTGAACATTCTTGGTGTGAAGTTCACATGTCAACAACTAGAATACCTAACTCTGCTTTTTTCTGGGTTTCTATCCCATGTAGTATAGTTTTCTATGCTTTGACTTTCAGTCAATGAATTTCCTTTTGAGTTAAATGTGTTTCTTGTATACAGCATACTGTTGGATTCTATTTCTTGATTCACTCTGTTAGTCAGCTTTTTTATGAGCAGAATATATTTATTGAGGGAAAGAAACTTCTGTCTGAGAGAGGGACAGGAGGGGGTCCCGAGTGGGCTGTTCCCCCCACCAAAAAAAATTTTAGCTTTCTTTTGTGTGTGTGTGTGTGTGTGTGTGTGTGTGTGTGTGTATGTGTGTGTACAGGGTCTCACTACACAGCCCAGACTCATAATGATACTCCTGATTTCTGCCTCCCAAGTGCTGATATTACAGGTGTGCGCCACCATGCCCAGACTCCATCGTCAGCTCAGTGCACAAGGCAGCGGGGCCAGTGTGGCATGCAGAGCCAGGGATTGAACCCTGGCCCCTGCACTTACCTAAGCAAGCGCTTAGTCCACTGAGCTATACTGCCAGCCCTTAGTCAGCTTCTTTTAAAGTTGTTTTATTTCAAGACTTTAAATACTTCACCCCCAAGCTCTTCTTAACTTAATGGTTTGTATTGAGAAATGTGCCATGATTCTGATGGGGCTTTTCTTTATAGGTGATGTTTCCTTTCTGTAATAGCTTTTCATATTCTGGTCTTTTGCTGAATATCTGGAATCTAGATTATTATGCTGCCTGGGTATAAATTTATTTTGATTATGGCTAAATGGAGTTCTATATACTTCACTTTTTTTCTGTTTGTCTAGGTTCTTTCCCCGTGCTTGGGAAGTTTTCTACTATTAGTCATGCAAGTAGTCTTGTTATACTATTTGTGTTGATTCCTGCTTATTCCTTGACACCTATCACTCTTATATTGTTTTTCTTTGCATCATCTTGTGGAAGTTCAATTATTTCATGGTTCCTTGTTATTTTTTAAGAGGTCTTTCTTTTTGTGATTGCTACTTTCAATGCTGTCTTCAAGGTATGAAAATCTATCTTCACTTTTATTCAAGCTGATGGCAGCCTTCAATGGAATTCATAATTTCCTTGATATCTGTTTGAATCTGTTTCATGTATTCTAATTCATTCCTCTATTTTTCGTTCAATGTTTCCATCATTTTTCTCTGTTCCTCTAGTTTTATCTGTATGCCTTTAAATGTGCTGAGCAATTCTTTCATTATTGTGGTCATTTCTCTTTTTTCCTAAATGGTTTTTCGTGATCTGATTTCCTCAATAGCCTAATGGAGTTGTTTCTTTACTTCAGTTGATATCATTTCAGAGATTTTAGTGGGCGGCTTCCAAATTCTTCTATGTCTATGTCTCTTGAACTTGTTCTAAGTTTCCCTTTTGCTCCTTGATTTTTTGTTTGTTTGGGCTTTTTGTTTTGTTTGTTGTTGTTGTTTTTTATAAGAATATATTTATTGAGGGAAATAAAGCTCCTGTCTGAGAGGAACAGGAGGGGTGCCCAAGTGGGTTGTCCCCCAATTTTGACATTTTCTTTCTTTTTTGGGGGGGGAGGGAGAGAGTCTACAGGGTGTTCAGGGTCTCACTACTACATAGTGATCCTCCTGTTTACAGCCTCCCATAAGTTGGGATTACAGGCACACACCACCACACCCAATCTCAATTGCCATCAGCATGACCCAGGGGCGAGGCTGACACGGCAGGCCTGGGGATCAAACCCTTGGCCCCTGCACATGCTTGTAGGTGTTTAATCTGCTGAGTCATTTGCCTGGCCCAATTTTGACATTTTCAGTAGTGCTGAAGTTCAACAGAGCTCAGCACCACTTCTGACATGGTGGTAGGATAGGAAAAAGTTCAACGAGGTTTCCAAAATTTCCTGGGGCTTAGAGTCTCCACTACTATAGTTGGGGTCAGATCAAGGCTCATTATGGCTCCAGAAGCTGTCTAGAACTTGGCTTGGCTTCTCATCTTTTCATGTCTTTGTCCTTTATATGTATGTTTTTATGAAGCATATGTCCAAACATTCACTCATTTTAATTTTGCTTAAGATATAAATTATTTCCATATATTCTATATTCAAGTGTATTACTAAAAATGATTCTCAAATATAACCTTCCATCCTGTTTCTTAATTTCATTTTCCCTTTGTTGGTGATTCTTTTCTCTCTTTCTTTAGTTAGTTTGTGTTTGTTTTCTGTCTGTTTTAGAAGGACTACTGTTCTGTATCACTCTAACTCACAGGCCTCCTGAGTACTAGAATTACAGGTGTAGGCCACCACACTTGGCTTTTGTATTTTCTTTAATAGTATCTTCCAAGGACTTCTTACTTTCATACAGTCTAATTGATCTGTTTTCTGTTTTGGATTTACCATTTGATATGCTTATATATAAAGTGCCTGATCTTAACTCTTAATCCAATCATACAATTCTATATTATCTTTTATGTTGACTTATTGCCTATTACTCAAACTTACAATTTTACTGATTGTCTTAGAATTTATCTTGCATATGTATGTGTACATAATTGTATATATTTTTATATGCTGTTTGAATCTCTCAGTCTATTTTTCCATAATTCATTTTGATTAGTTTTTTTGGTATTTTTACAAGTTCACTAAATTTTCTTCTGCAGTATTGGTTTCCCATCTATTTTATTTTTATCTGCAAACATTTTCACTTCCATCTCTACAAATCTGTTTTGGGGACTATATAAAAGCCCTTCTCCATATTTAATATGATTCTCACATATGTGGTATATACAGTTGCATGTGGTTTAATGCGCTCACCTGCTGAAGATCTTTGGATTATTCTATCTCTGTGATTATCCCCTACCTGACATGTTAATTTCCAACATCAGTCACCTAGGGATCCTTGAACTCTTGGCTCCTTTTTTTGACTCAGAAGACTGATGACTCTGCCTAGCTGTTCCCTCTCTGACATCAAATTTGGAAGAGAATTTTTGGAAAGAAGCCTGACTCACTGGATTTCCCCAGAGGCTGAACATGGGGTAAGGACTCTCATAAAGTAGCTTATTTAGGAAGTGATTCAGCACAAAATGTCCAGAGAATAGATGTATTAGATCAGGAAAGGAAGGTACCTAGTAAAGGCATATTTTGAAGTGCATACCCCATCATCATGGGCAGAAAGAGGTGAAAGCCACAGCGAGGCAGGCACCCATAGCAGAACAGCCTCAGAGCTGCTTCATTCTATAGTTGAGGCAGTCGGTGGGTTTACAAGAATCCCATCAATTATCAAGTGAGAGGGGCTACAACGCTGAAACTTTTAGTCTGATCGGAGTGGACACATGATAGTCTGTAATAGTCAAAATTCCATCAGGCAGAGCTTTAAATGTTCATAGTGAAACATGGGTCAGGGTTCTGAGGAGAGCCACGGAGAACCTAAGAATGAGAACCCAAAAGTGATGGGAAGACTAATCCAGAAGTTGGCCACAGTAGCTTCTAGCCTCAGAATCCTTTGGCTCAAGTCCTGTCATCTGTCTTGAGCTATAGTTGACTTGGGAATGTGATTGAACTTTTCTAAACTTTCTCTGTTGTCTGCCTATAAATGACAACAATAGTAAAAGCTTTGATATACTTGCAATTGTTAAATAACTCAATGTAAAGGAGGCTTTCATACACAATCAGTGCTTTGTGACCAAAGTCATAATACTGCTACATATTTAAATGTATTTAATATGTTGAGCCTTGTATAATATCTTATTAGGGGATAATGGGAAATTCTTCACCCAAAGAGTTTTATCCTATGTCCCAATTCAAATGTTTTTAAATGTACCATACAAAAATTCCACCCTACAGAATGTACATATAATTATGTTCTTAATAGCTGAAACATCTTATCCAAAATGAAGACAGAGCACAACCCAACCACAATCAAATAAGCTTAAATGAGATTTAAGAAGATGTGTTGCAAAGCAACTCCTAATAAAGACAACAACTTAAATGTGCACTCAAGAGACAGAATTTCCTGTGCAAAAACTACTTAAAATATGCAGTTAAAAGACATCAAATGGTAACATAAATGGGGCAAAACAATGAAATAAAACAAAACCTAGATAAAATTTAGAGCTGAGACTTGGAGCTGAGATGCTCAGGGTAGGGTTATTTTGCTTCCCACCCAGGGGACACCTAGCAATGTCAGGAGACAATTCCTATTGTAACAATGGTGCGGAGAAAGTGCTACCAACAACCAGTGAATAAAAATGTAAGACAGCACTGAACATCCTACAATGGTCAGAATAGTCTCTCACAAATGAAGTTGTACCTTGGATTAAAAAAAAACAAGTTGCGGCCTGCTTTTAATGCCATAAACTACTGCTGTCTTGAAATAATAAAATTCCTTCCATTGTAAAGTTTTATTTTTTAATAAGCTAAGATTCAATACGTATTTAAACTGTGTTTTATAAAGTTTCATGCAAAAAGATGTGCAGATCACGAATCCTGCAGAGGCTGCACCACCTCCCTCTAAATCTGCTGCTTCAGACTGCCAGGTGAAAGCAATCCCAACAAGCCATCAACAAAGCCAGGTAATTAAAATGTTGGTGTAGACATGACCTTGGCTAATTCACCCTGACTTGTAATAACTAAAATGATGAAAAAGAGGAACCCAGGGAAACTAAGGTCAGAATTTTAGCACAAGGGGCAAAAATACTCATTTTCAAATTATTTTAAACAAAATGCTAGCTGATTACAAGGACACATATTGCCTTTTTGTTTTCATTAGTAAACCCTCTGGGAACTTCAACACAACAAGTACAAGCCACACTTGATTGCTTGGTTTATAGAACACGGGAAACATTATCAAAGAGCTAATGACAGTGTCTGTTCTCTTAGCATTCAGAGCAACCTGCCCACTTTTAATCAAGTTTCAAAGGCACAAGAACAAAACAAAATGGAGAATGAATGTTTTTACTCCCAACTATTGGAA
Source organism: Octomys mimax (assembly GCA_002564305.1). Lineage (NCBI taxonomy): Eukaryota > Metazoa > Chordata > Mammalia > Rodentia > Octodontidae > Octomys > Octomys mimax. The sequence goes on from NDGM011256404.1 coordinate 10,199, forward strand.
GTTAAGGAGGTATGGTGACAATTTTTCATCTAACAACAGAGCTGTGATTAGGATCTGTAAGCAGAGAAGAAAACACATTTTCAGTAAGGAATATTTTTTTTTCCAACCAGCAAATTCTACAACACTCAACAAGACACTGTGATCCAAATCCATTTTTTTTCTACTAAAATTGGATTGTAACAGCACTGTTGTACTAAGACTACAGTTCCAAACATACTTTGTTCTCTAAACAGGCTAAATAAGATGACATCCAAAGACCTCAACAGTCTGAGTTTTCTATTTATTAAATGTCTATTAATGCAATGCTAATAATCAACTCTTAAGTAATGGTTCTAATATTGTTCTTATGTCCCTGATGCTTCCGTGTATCACACAACTAGAATCTTTCCAGTCTTAATGATTGGATGTTGGTATACCAAATCCAAAATGAAATCAAGCAACTTGAGTCAGATGAGAAGGAATTATTAGAGGCGTCCCCAGTTTATACCACATATAAGTAAGAGGAGGGAGAACCAACTGTCATTCTGAAATCAAGACTCAGATCATATAAGCTGGCACTTTTTCTCTATTACCTGGAAACTTTGCCTTGAACACCGGAAGATGCAGTGAGACGTGACTGAGTATCTGTCATGGAAGACATCAGTACCTCAGGTCCACAAACAAAGAGGAAAAGGAACTTGGCTGAAAGCATGGCCACTTACCACACTACAGGAGTGAACAGAAATATTTCCAGATGATTTTTCACTTTTATAATTGTATCACTATTCTGTTTAACATAACAATTGCATACATTAGCAGAAACCCTATATGCTCTGATTAATACCTCCCCATCCGCTCCCACCCAGCTTCTGGTAAGCCCCACTCTACTCTCCACTTCTAGGAGCTCCGCTTTCCCGTACTCCACCCATCACTGATGTCGTGTAGCCTAGAGCTCTTCCTGTGCCTGGCTTTTTCACTTACTTTAATATTCTCCAGATTCATCTACAGTCATTCAAAATAGCAATGTTCCTTCCCCCTTTTAAGATTGAATAGTATCCATTGCACAAGTTCATTTCCTGGTTACTGTTTCCAGTAATGGGTGTACTGTCTTAACATCACCAGCAAAGTTGAATTCCCTACATCCCCTCCAGCACTTTCTGTCTTTCTTACAAGTAATAATACTTTCTTACTGTATTTTCACTTTGCATTTTCATAAGGGCTAGTGATGGTGACTTTTCTCATGACCATATTGGTCATTTGTACGATTCTTTTGAAAAATGTCTCTCTGGGTACCTTATCTGTTTCCTAAAATGAGGTCATTTGGCTGGGCATGGTGGTGCTCACCTGTAATCCCAGCACTCAGCAGCCTGAGGCAGGAGGAACATTGTGAACTCAAGACCAGCCTGGGCTACAAAGTGAGGTGAAGACCACAGTGAACTATATAGTGAGACCCTGTCTCAAAGAGACAAAAAAAATGTTTTTGTTTGTTTGTTGTTCTTAACTATTAAGTTTGCCTTTCTTGTGTATTTTGGATAGTAACCTTACATCGTTTACATATATTTTTCCCATTCTATTGGTTGCTTCTTTATACCCCCCAAATCATATTTATTCAGGATAACTTTTAATAAACTGCATTTTAACTTTCTTTTCTTTTTTAGTACAGGGTCTACAGGTCTCACTACATAGATCAGACTTATAGTGATCTTCCTGTTTTCAGCCTCCCAAACACTGGGATTACAGGTGTGCACCACCACACCCAGCCCCCATCTCAGTGCAACCCGAGGGTAGAGTTGGCATGGCATGCCAAGAGGATCAAACCCTGGTCCCTGTGCCTGCCTAAGCAGGTGTTTAAGTCCACTGAACTATCTGGCTGGACCTGTTTTAACTTTCTACTGCAAGAAAAGCTCAGACCCTGATTTGTTCCAATCACCTGACTCTTAGATATATAATACTTTATGGCAGAAGAAAAAACTGTCTCTTCCTCCCCCTCCCCCTCCCCCTCCCCCTTCTCCCTCTCCCTCTCCTCTTCTTTTTCTTCCTCCTCCTCCTCCTCCTCCTTCACATTTAGGACAGGGGATACAGGGTCCACAGGGTCTCACTACATGGATTGGACCTGTAGTGATCCTCCAGTTTTTAGCCTCCCAAGCACTGGGATCACCAGTGAGCACCACCATGCCCAGTCTCAATCACCTCTCAGTGTGTCCCAGGGATGGGGCCAGCAAGGCAAAACATTCTTCTTTAAAGTAGTCTTTTTTTTAGCAATAGAGAGGTAAATGATAAAAATTATACTATTACCTTCAAAAACTCCTCATAATAAACATACAAATCAAAATATATAAAGCATGAGTTCACAAGTTTTTATCTTTTTGAAAAAGCTTATCCACATGAAATAAAAAGTATTATAAAAATAAAATGAAGTAGTAATAATAAACAGTAGTACTATGGTTTCAAGTATATTGATAACTGGACTACCATGAATCTAGTTGACCTAGTTGACCTTGCAGACAAGGATTAGGGTAGCATGCTATAATACATTTGTAAAAGAAATAAAAAAAAAAACAAAGGAAGAAGTAGCTTGGGAAATAACAATATTTTTTTGTGGAAGGTGACATAGTTCTTTCACTTCACAAAATAAAAATGTTTCAAGCGGTCAATGTTGAATACAAATGGAGACTGAGCAACATCAAGCCAGCTTTGTGCTGCAAGTCGTGTCTCCCTCCAGGACAAAGGCTCCTTCATTTATTCTCTGAGCGCCTACTGTGTTTCAATCTTTGTTTTAACAACCAAAACTGTCCCCTAGCAGAGCTTCCAAAGGGATAAGTCAATTAGAGGCAGTCAGCAAGATCAACAAGAACACAGTGTGGTTGACACTGGTGATGGGGTGTGTACAGTGTGCTAGGGCCATAGGTGTGGTAGAATTAAGATTCAAACCCAGCGAGTGTGGGTGGAGGCATAAGCCCATTCAATGCTGCACTATACCATTCTTAAAGATCCTGACGAAAGGGGAGAGAGGCTCTCCAAACAAGGTCAGGATGATGGTAGAGAGAAAAAGCAACTGAGTCCAATCAGGCAAGATTAGCAGATATCTATGAGGCTGGAATGGTTTATTAATGTTGAGAAGGTGGAGAAGAGCTTCCCAAGCAAAGGAACTGCATATTAGGGTGACAGCTGCATCTGGGTGACAGTATAGTAGGGCCACTTTTCATAGACACTCAGGGAGACAGCTAGCTCCAGATCCCCAAAACAACCAGAAGTCACCACCAGCCATCAGGACTGGATGCTAGCATTGTTGTAGTCTTATTGTGGTTGATGTGTCTCAACACATCAAAGAGAAAAACACTGTTGCACCCTCCGGTGATCAAGCACTCAAGGCAGTCAAAAAAGAAACCAAATTCAAAATCCACTAAGTTGTCAGCTTACAACTTAAACCTTCCTTTTCTTTATACTCACAACAAATTTCTTTCCCTTTCATCTAAGAGCACAACAAACTCCTCAGGTGTTTTTGTGTTCTCCCAGAAAGCTGCAAGGTACAATCTTTTCATAAACTCTGATCATTGAACTGACACAAAGCTTGAAAAATATTACAGATTAATCCCAAAGAACACTGTGCATTTTTTCCATATTCATGATAGATTTGTAAGTCAAAGTTGATACGTGCAACTGACACAGGCAAAGATGGGAGTACAAGGAATTTCTTAAGAAAAGAAAGATGCCAGTGACTTGGAACGGTAAACTGGTAGAGCCTTTGATTAACCAGCACTCTAAAAATAGAAGAAAACAGATGTAATACAGATCCTTCTAAGACAATAAAAATAACAGCTCATTAATTCATGTCACAAAGACTACCTTCAAAATTGGTTTCCTGTAACTTTATCAGAATCTGTTTTCAAACAGAAAAACAACAGCAACAACTAAAAATAGATAAATATTTCCGGTTCTACTTTTGTCCTCTCCATCAGATAGAGACTTCAAGAAAGCAGGAATCCCTCCTTGCATGGCTTTGAATTACCCAAAATGCTCCTGAATTGCTTCTTCCATGAAGGAAGAAGAAAAGGAAGGGAGAGGAGGGGAAGGAAAGAAGGCAAGTGTGCACACAAGGAAAAGAATCTGGGGAAGGCAAAACGCACGCAGTGTAAGGCCTGCACCTCCACACCACCTACTCCAGTTCCTACACAATCAGTCACCCAGTAAACATTCCTGTAGCTGCTCCCAAGCAAGCAGACAGTGGATTCCTGACTGACAGGCAGGCAGCGCAGTCTCCTTTGATAGTTTTCTTAGTTGGCCCACAGTGTCACTTCTGATCATATTTTCAATTCTTTCACCAGCCAAAGCAGAACCAGCCAACCCACATTCTCTTATTTCAGCACCGACTTCTGTGTGACAGATTTGTGTGATTTTTTTTTTCCTTGAGGTCACCGTAAAAAAACACAACAAAACAAAAGTCCCCTTGTTTCTTTCTCCCTGTGGGACTCCTCTCCCTCTCAGAGGCTTGGTGAGTCCCAGCATGTCTCAGCAATATCACCAGCCCAGAAAGGGCCCTTGGACAAAAGACCTGCCTACCTGAATGCCTCCGATCAGAGCCTTCAGACATGAAACAGTAAACCTATTCCTAGTCAGCCATCTTACATTATGGAAAGAAGCAAATAAAACCATTAAATGAATTACATACCAGTTTTGCATTTAAAATTAAAGAATATGGGAAAACAAGGCACTTAATCAATTAGAATGAGCTGAATGGCTTCTTACAGCCAGAAACCAACCAATTCAACAAACAGCAAACAACAAACGGGCATTCAATGCCTGGCATTTATATGGCAAGCGAGATGGTCATCCATTCTAATGTCTCAGTGTGAAGTTTCTGACTTAATTCTAATATCCTGAATTATAACCATCACTTTTTTTTTTTAACTGTGTCAACCAACTCAAGGTTATTTTCTTCCACTGAATCACAAAATAGCTGGTACTCTTGCTAACATTTGTCTAGCAATTACAAGATTTAGAAGGAAGAGATGGAATTTGGAGTGTTCACTGATCCATCTAAACTATTCTGTGTTCTGACATCGCAGAATGGCATGTACCGAATCCCTCACGTTTTAATGTGAAGACAACATACTCGATGACTTTTCTCATATACTCTGCATCCCTACATGCAATCCAAATTGGTCTTTAGTGTATATATAAAATATGATGATTAGATATATGTAAATCTGTATATACCAAACAGTTAGGATATATACAGCTACTTTCAGTTCAATGAGAAGAAAGATCTGTACTAATAGTGTTTAGACAAGAGATCAAGTCTGCATCTTGTACTATGAAAAACTACTATGAAGACAACAGTACACAATGTATTAATTATTGAAACTGTCCTACTAACCTGTTTTGAAACTCTCTCATTGCTATCTGTTTCTCAATAAAATTAATTTTAAAAAAAGAATGACACAGTTACTGCCCTTACAGTTTCCTTGTTAATATATTTCTGGAAACTTACATAAGCAAACAAAATTTTAAGTCCCCATTATAAACCCACATGCACATGTGATAGAAAAGAAACTATTCTGGCAAATATTTTATGTGAATTACATCTAAATAATCAAAAGATGTGGAAGTGTATTTCTATTATACTAAGATATCTTGCTTCTTAAGGTTTTTCTAGATTGGATAATTTCAGTATTACAAATGAGAATTTAAGCAAGAACTTTTTACGTCAGTTGGTGGACTTGAATTGTGTTAGGTTATAAACAGAGACAGAAAGTAAAAGAGGTGAGAAAACAATGAATAAACATTAGCTTCTAAAAATTCATAGGCTACATCCCAGAAGCAGTGTTTATACCAGGTAACACTGGTTTACATGATAACATAAATTCACTTAAAGGTACAGAATCTGAAGACATACTTTGCTGATCATTTTAATAATCCTGGGCAATTTGGTCTTTTTCCACATTATAAAAAATATGATGATTAGATTTTTAATCATAACTATTCACTATTTGAAGTATATCTGCCTTCAGGAGTTTAAGGAGGGAGATATGGGACAAAGTGTCACTTCAGTGGCCAGGAATGCTAAACACTGTGATACGTTAGCCATTTATTGAAGCATTCACTTACTGAGTTATCAACTACTTATTGAGTGCAGCCTATGTCCCATGGCTTATATGAGCAAGAACAGAGGCATGGCCTTTTCCTTCCTTATTTCTTCCTTTCGTTTTCTGCTTTGAACAAGCCTGCAGCAAGCCTCTTCATTACAAAACAAACAAACAAACAAAAAAACATCGAACTAAGAGGCTATGAGGGAAAGGCACACATTCTTTACCTTGCTGATTTTACAAATGGCTGGGGGATGGCTATGTAAGCAGTGTTTATGTTAAAGAGATGAAAAGGCATTAGAAGAAGGTCTTATAATGCCACAGAAGAGGAGGCAATGTACCTTCTTGGTACAGAGAATGGAAAATTTACCTTAACAAGAGAAAGACGAAAGGGCTTTCAGTGGCAAAGAATACTCCAGACAGAGTGGACCACACTGGCAGGGTCTCCAGAGTGGGAGGATTTACATGTACAGAGTTGCTCACCACTGACACACTTAAGTGACATCCCAACCAGTGCCGTTCCACACAGAATTCTCATTTGCCCTATCCTTGCCCTCTCTGAGGTTATGAAATGTGATTATACCCCTGCCAAAGAAGGCTAAATTCTTGGTTCTTACACCAAATGCCAAAGTCCAGGCTGCATAAAGGCACTTCACGCTTGCTCTAGTCTCTCAGTCAGAGTCTGCACAAATGTTCTCTTCCTTTGTTTTATTTTCTTTCAAACCACTTAGCACTTCCTTCAAGCACTTGTTTTCATCTAGAACTGATGCTGGATGAGCCTGGTATACTTACACTGGTAGCTCCATTTTATAACTTTATTGACTCACTCTTTCACTCAACATTGGAAGAGTTCCAACTGCCTGAATTCTAGATGACAGAGACAACACTCTTGTACTCAAAGAGCTTATCATCCACAGAGGTGGGTGTGTGGGCTCTCTTCTCCCACAAGCCCTAATAAGCTACTCCAGGACTTGGAGGGTTAACATGACAATTTCTGATTGTTATTATGTTTCATGATCCTACGAGTCAAGAAGAAGAGCAAAGTACAGTGATGAGAAGCTGCTTTCTGCTCCATGAAGTTTGAAGCTTGAGCTGAAATGGCTTGTGTAGCCGGGAGCAGGACAACTGTGGGATGGAGCATCTGGGCCTGGCTAGGCAGCTTGCTAGCTCTCCATATGGTCCTTCCTCATGACTAGACAGAGTTTCCTCACAGCGAGGCAGCTTCGGGGTACTTATACTTCTCACTCACTGGCCAGAGCTCTGAGATCAAAGTAGAAACTGCCAATCTTCTCAAAAGCAAGGTCCAGAACTGTTCTCCTCTTACTTATGTTACACTCCATTTGTCAAAGTAGTCACAGGCAAAGAGAGAGAAAGAAAGAGGAGAGAGAAGCCCTTCCCCACAGGAAGCGTGTCAGAGAACACACAGCATCTTTCAGCAACGAGCAAACTCTGTCCTCAAATAACTGTCATGCGGCAAAATAAAATGTAGTGGTCAAGAAAGCAATGCCACATTAAAAGTAAAACTTAGGTGTCTGACTGACACAATTTTGAGTTCTGACTTACCTGCTTATCAGGCAGGTGACAACTTGGGAAATTACTTGACCATTTCAAATTTATTTTGCTCATCTGTAAAAGGGAGATAGTAATCACACCTAACGGCACAGAGCTATTTTCAGAATAACATGCACTCGCAGGTACAGGCCCACAGGCAGGGCACACATGTGCCACGGACACTGGGAGGTGGAAATCAACTCATGAATGTTACCCACTCTTCTCATTAACAATGGTATAGGTAAAAGAAAAGAGACATTTCCATGTCTGAATACTTTTATACTTCATATTTTTCACATATGCTTTTGAAGTATTCATATCTACAAGGATGCTTAGGAATAATGGAAATTTTTGTTGGGCAAAAATTCAAATTCATGTACAAGCATCCTATGGACAGGGTAGAGGCTGAATACAAAAGAAAGACAAAAATAGGAAGGAAGAAATAATTACCAGCTTACATGATGGGGTCCTAAAAGGAACACAATGTATCTAAGCAGAAGCACTATTAGAAGCTGAACATTATTTTCCATCTTTCTTTACTTTGAGTTATGCAGGAAGCTCAGGGAATATTCCCTTAGAGATAAAGAAATAGCATGCTTAGAAGCATAGATGGCTTTATAGACATAGCAAACATAAACTCTCACAACCAGAGCGAAATCTTGTGAGTTAATGACTTTCAAAAATCATCTTCAAATTTTATAGGGGATGAGATACAAAAGGATGTGATCATGATAGTGACAAGTTAAGCATAAAGAAAGCAGAACTTACTTTTTCTTAATTCAATAAGAAGAAAGATTTGTACTAATAGTGTTTGAACAGGATATCATGTCTGCATCTTGTACTACAAATAACCACTACAAAGACAACAATATGCAATGTATTAATTATTGAAACTGTCCTACTAATTGGTTTTGAAACTGTCTCATTGCTCTTTGTTTATCAATAAAATTAATGAAAAAAGAAAGAAAGCAGAGCTGGAAAAGCCCCCAGCCCACCCGAAAAGTCATTTGCTACCTTTACAATGCACCAGTGACCTAAAGAGTAAGGAAATAATTACCCTTGCTTTGAAGAATGTTATTTAGGTTTAAAAATCTGTATTGCTGAAAAAGTTAAAGGATATTACTGCAAAGTGACCAATTTCTGATTTTCAAACCGACTCTGGACACACGGAGAAAAGATCAATAGATTATTGAGTACATGCTCAGATTTAGAAATTATAATAAAATTAGATCCCCAAATTTTTTTGTACTATATCCATGACACATCTAGGGTGTAAGTAAACACTATATATTTTCTTCAGGTTGCTGGAAGGTTTCATCAGTATAATTCTTAACAGAAGTTGGACAGCGTGAGTCGCTGTTTGATGAGGGAGATGGTCCTAGGATGCTCGCTTTGGCTGCAGGAATCACCTTACGTGCAGAAGCAGAGCTGTTTTGATCACCTGAAGAGCCCTAACTTCCTGGACTGAAAAGCAGGGCAAATGTCAAAGAATGGCAAGCGTGTAGCACTGCACAACGTTAAAGGGAAGAGACACAGCATAACTCGGAGAGCAGTCTGTCCCGATCATGGGTGAACACAGCGTGGCATAAAAAAACAAGTTCACAGTGAGTGAATTTACTTTGTCAGGGACCCCGGCCCCCCCCTCCTGGAAAATTAAGTGAAATAGTAACAAGTCACTGGGTATCTTCCTGAAACTTTCCTGCATGGTTACCACTGGGTCACAACTGTGAAATACTTTCAAGCTTCCTTTCCAGTGGAAGGCTAAGTGGGATGGAAAGGTTGCATCTTTTCTGGAGGAAGGCAATTGTATTAAAATTGTGAGAAACCAGCTGTGAACTCCGTAATGGGACCTCTTACTGTGTGTGCAAAATCCACTGAGAAGAGGTCGCCTGTTGCACGCCACGTCACTATAATCATCAAATTGCCAAGCCACAAAATGGTATGGGAGCTAATAGGTTTCTAGAACGTGTAGATCAAAGTTTGGTAATAAGTATTACAAATGGAAATATGATTATACCAAGTGCTTCAAGTGCATTATCTCATTGAAGAGAAGGCATATTAGCCCTATTTTAATGACAAGATGACAGAACTAATGTCAGCCGGACATTAAGTAACTGGACTGCATGACTCGGAATTAACCACTGCACTTTGCTGCCCCCTCGGCTGCTGCTGTGAACTCTGCCTTAGTTACTGCCCTTTATCTCCATAGGCTGAGGTCAGTGGCCAGCATTTAGAACATAAGGAGGGCAGATCAAGCTTCCTCAATCAGTTTTGCAGGAAGGAAATTCAAAGAGATGAGAGAATAATTGCTACAAAAGTCAGTTATTTCTCACTGCTTTTCCATCTAATATTAAATCTCTTCTTCCTTTCCACTGTTGTAAGGGAGATTTTTGTTAGTAAATTCCCTCTTTGCAGCGTCCCTGAGCCTCAGCCTTTTAATGGTGATCAACAGTCTTGTTTTCAAAGAGAAAACCACGCACTCTGCCAGCACTTAGAAAACTTGCTTCGGATTAGTATTTACTCACCACATGGAGAAGGAGTGTGAGGAAAATGGAAAATTTACAAAGAAGATAAACACAGAACAACATAAGCTTTACAAAAATCACAAAACAACAAGACAAAAAAAGATAAGATTTCAGAAGCACAGAAATCCAGGAAAAACAAGGCTCTGCCACAGGCACTGCAAGATGTGGGACTCTGCCAGCCAGAGAAACAACCCAAGCTCCAGAGTGATAGAAGGGCTTCATGGAAATGGTGATTTTTTCCTCTTGCAAAATTGCCAAGTATCGTACACTTTGGAGGAAACTGATTTTGACTTTCTATATATCAGTTCTACTAGAAGATACTTGTCTCATTGAAGGAACAATCAGTTGGGTTTGTTCAATATAAAGTAATGTATTAATCTGAATCTTTAGGTTCCCACAGAATAAGTTGTATTCTGCCAAACTATTATTTGTGGGAGAGCTAAGATGAGAATTCACAATTTATTGGAAGGGTGTACTGGTATCTACTGAAACCAAGAAAACAGAACAAGTGTTTCTGAGCTTGGTTGGACCAGTAACAAGGAAGCATTGTGGAATCAAAGGCAAATGGCCACCAATGAGGCAGCACCATGTCCCTGGAGTAGCACCTTCTTCAGATCTGGCTTCTTTCCAGTTCTACCTGTGCAGAAAAGAGAAACTGATCATCTTTCCTTGAGTCAGAAATCATACCTGCTCTATTCTGTTCTGGCCATAGGCAGGAGAGGGCCAAACCTCAGTAACCCACACCACAGGTTGAGTCTTTTCACCGTACATATTTAACAAATGGAGAGAAACCTATATTTTCAGTGACCACTATTTAGCCAGAAGACACACTCAGTGAGTGGCTCTCTAGAGTATGCACGATATGGAAGATATAAATCAGCTGTTCAGACCAACGAGATAGCTCAGTAGACTAAGCACCTACTTAGGCAAGCACAGGGAACCAGGTTTAATTCCCAGCACCACATGTCATGCCAGCCCCACCCTGGGGCACCCTGAGCTAGCCATTGAGACCAGGTACAGTGGTGCACACCTGTAATTCCAGCACTGGGGAGGCTAAAAACAGGAGGATCACTATGGGTCTGAGCTGCATAGTAAGACCCTGTACCAAATACATTAAAAAAAATAAAAATCAGCTGTTCAGTATGTACATCTTGCTACATGAGTGTCACTGTAGTATTTAATATCTTTCCTAATTACACATCCTCTAGACCCAACCCAAAGATTTTATTTAGTGCTCAAAGAAACAGTCAACTGACCCAAAACTGAATGAAAAATTATTGTATTCAATTCACTGAGGGAAAATTAGTCCTTCTATCAAAATGAACATTCTATGGGTTTTTGGAAATCAAATTTGAGTAAACCATTTTTAACTTGTGCATGGACATTTTAACATAACTCAAACATAAGATCCTACTCCCTTAAACAAACATGTCTGTGTGACCAGCCCATATTCCTAAAGATAGAAGTTGAGTGTGTAGGAAATGAAATAGAGGCATTGTGTTTAAGGTCTGTTAGAATATAGACCTTAAGTAGAGTAGAATGGTGGCCTTGGGAACCTGAAACTTCTAACACAAAATTTCTACACTTGGAATAAAGTTGGGGGAAAGTTTATGGAACAACTAATGAACCACCATTACCGTCAATACGTTAACCATGACAGAACACAGATGACACCTTGATATGTTAAATTACCTTGAAAGAATAGGCAAATACTTTGGCGGTATGTGTTTCATGTTGATTGTCACAGGCACCAAAAGCTGAACTGACGACAAAGACAATAGAAAATTTAAAACCCACTCGTCAAGAGTCAAGGAGTTCTCTGTGTGATGCCGTGCCATCCGAATTCACGTGTCAACTCCTTTTCCTGACTCGACAGTGGTTACCTACACTAAAGTGACACGGCAGCCATAGCTTCCCACCAGCACTCTTTAAATGAAATAACTTTCAGTTGGTCAGTGTTTGGCTATTTATACAAGAAGTCAGCTCAAACAAGTTTAAGAAAAAGTATGGAACTATCTGACACACGCAACTTAGATGTCCAAAAAGGAAGCACCGATACAGGTTTAAATACTGTTTCAAGCATCTTTCTCTGTTGTCTACCTTCCTTGTAAAATAGCTTCATTTTCAAACATTTTCAAAGAGTCAGCAGACATTTCTCCCAGCAGCCCACACTGTAAGTGATGACATCATGAAGACATTGCATAGCATCGGTTTGACTTACCTCAAGAGGATTTCTATGCGTTTCATGGAGGCTATGACCTGTCCCATCACCAGAACAACCACTGTGTCTACAAGGATGTGCTATGTGATTGGCCGGGGCTGGGTGAAGTGGGAAATAGAAACCCTGTAGCACCCTGATCTTTCATTCTTTCCCCTTCTTCTTAAGGGTTTATTTTTTTGTTTTGTTTTGTTTTTTTATTTTAGGGAACGGTCTACAGGGTGTTCAGGGTCTCACTACTAGATCCAACTTGTAGTGACTCTCCTGTTTTACAGCCTCCTAAGAGGTGGGATTACAGTCATGCACCACCATGCCCAGTCTTAATTGCCATCTCAGTGTACCTCAGGGGTGGGGCTGGCACAGCAGACTGGGGGATCAAACCCCCAGCCCCTGCATGTGCTGGCATGCACTTTAATCTGCTGAGCTATTTGGCTGGCCCTGCTCTCCATCTTTGAAAAGGAAAAGCTCGTCTCATCCCCCTAAATCATTTGGGCTAAACAAGATGGTTATAAAATGATAAAAGGATAGTCTCCCCACAGATCATATACCACAGAAGAAA
>NDGM011256405.1:0-14213 GCA_002564305.1 Octomys mimax
CCCCTCCCAACATCCCTTCTTCCCCTCCCCATTTACAAAAGCTTTCACTTAAAAAAAAAATGTATTTGGTTGTTACAGGGTCTCACTATGCAGCTTGCATCCATAGTGATCCTCCTGTTTTCAGCCGCCCCAGCACTGGGATTACACACTTGCACCACCACGCCTGGACTCAGTGGCTGGCTCGGGATCAAACCGCGGTCCCTGAGCTTGCCTAAGAGGATACTTTAGTCCACTGAGCTGTCTCGCTGGCCCTGTTTCCATTTGTTCTACTTCCTTTCCCATTTCCTTTTCTTCCTTGCCCCGCCCCCTCTCTTGCTCCCCTTCTCTTCTGAACATGTCCTTCCTACTTCTCAGCATCTATCCTTCATTACGCGCCTCATGTATCCTTTCGGTTTCTCACACAGGACAAACAATACAATATTGAAATTTGTGTGTCTGGTCTGGGTTATTTCACTTTCATTATGGTTTCAAGGTGCACGCAATTTCCTGCCAGGGATTCACATTTACCCTTCTTTATGGCAGAGTAGTACTACAGTGTAAATAAACACCACATTTTCTTTATCCATCAACTGTGGGTAGGCCTATGGTCTGTTCCAGAGTTAGCTGTTATAAATGGTGCTGCTATATGCACAATATGCATATATCCCTATGGTCCTTTCTTTTCTTTCTTCCTTTTTCCTTCTTCTATCCTTTCCTCCTTTCTCCTTCCTTCCTTCCTTTTCTTTCTTTCTGGTCTTATTTGCCCAGGTTAGCCTCCTGCTCACTATCATGCTGTCTCAGCCTCCTCCTCAGTCTCCTCCTCAGCCCTTGGATTACAGGCATGAATAAACTACACTGGGCTCTTATTACTTTTGCGTTTATTTTTTCTTTTCTTTTCCTGCTGTTCTAGTGTTGGATACTTTGTTCACTGACAGCTAGTCTTCCTTGTTTTCTAAGAAATTTGCATAAGGTTATCAGGTCACTTTGAGGCTTTTTCAAAGTAGCTGTTCTTGTGGCTAGTTTCAGCAGTCTCTTCGCTTCCCCTTGATTTTGTCTTTAGCCTAAGAGTTCTTTAGAAAATCACTCTTTTTTTTTTTCTGTAGTCACCATTTTTCATGATGTGACTCTGAATATTTGTCTATTTTTGTCATAAAGTGAATGCAAAACATGGCCTCAAGAATCTGCCCAGTCTTGAATGTAGGCCAACTTTCTTCATGGTCTGATGGATGGCTGCTTCCTGGAACGAGCGTTGCCTGGCCTCTACCAATGGGAGCAGAGCAGTTGCTTCCCGAGTGTACCTAGACAGGCCCTGGGGCAGAAGCCTTCTCTCAGCCCCAGGGTACCATAAGGAGCCGAGCGTAGCACATCCATGGGGGGGCCTCAGCAACAGGCTAGCTGAACCAATGCCTCACTCACTGAGCAGCCAGCCTTGGCAGGTGCCTTCACCTCTCTGAACTTTGTTTCCTCTTCTGCCATGTGAGAAAACATGTATTCCAAAAAGTACTTTTCACCAAAAATATAGTTCAGTGGCACAGGGCTTGCCTGGCAAGTGAGAGGTCCTGAGTACCTGGTACCAAAAAGAAAAAGGAAAAGAAACAAATGAGAACTATTACAAAATGTACCCTTCATGATTATTTAGGTACATGAAGGCCAACAGATGAAATCAGTGCCACTGCAAAGGTAGCCGTTGTTCTTAATGTTCCCACTGGGGGTACACAGGCAGAAAGCCATCAGCACATACCAAGGAGGAAGCTGACACTGAATCCCTAGGGCCAGGCCTGATCCAGCTGGGCCTTCTGAGGCCCACCCTGCTCAGAGGGTATGGTGGATTGACAACCTGTGGTCCACTTGTACAACCCAGCTGAACTGCACCATTAGGGGGCTGTTGGTTCTCCTGAAGGAGCTTGTGTGGTAGCTGATACACTGTGTCAACTTGCCGAAGCTAGATGGCTCCAAGGTTCTGGAGCCCAATGGGTTCTACCCTAGGGTGTGAAGGGGCCACCCCAGAGTGACTCAACACAAAACGTGTACATAAAGGAGTTGAGGAAGGCTTGTCCCCTGCCCTGCCCCACTTCCTTGGAGAAGTCCTAGTCTTTGGAGGAGCTTGATCTTCACCGTGGAGCACTGGTCTTTACAGTCAGTGTAGAATAGGAAGAGACAGGCTTGATGGATGCTGCAGCTGCTGCTCCTCCTCTGCTCTTTATTGTTTTTTGCTTCCATGAACTGCTGCTGTTTGCCTTGGAGCCAGTGGAGTATGAACTGAAACTTCCACAAACTATGAACTAAATAAACCTTTCCTTCTTCCATTTTGAGTGTCGGGTGTTTGTCCCAGCAACGAGTGAAAAGTAACTAAGACTGCTTGCCATGCTGGCTTTCTACTCGGCTGTTCTCGTCAAAGAAGCTCAAAACCTTGTTGTCAAGAATGGCTGCGTTTCACTTTGGGAGAGCTCTGGTCTTTACTTTGAGCATCGCTTCCTGGCTCTGAAGGGGAAGATGGTGCACTGTTCAGTCTCCTGGAGAAGCCTATCATGGCAGCTTTCCTGATGTGAACTCTGTTGTTCTCATTGTTGGAGGAGTTTGGGACCTTGCTATTGCTAAGGATGACTGGAATACTCTTGGGGGTATCTCTAGTTAGTATTTTGAGGGTTGCTTCCTGGCTCCAGTGCACCTGCTAGCATAGATTCTTCAGCCTGCTGGCACAGACTTTCTAGCTTCCACCACTGACTTTTGGGCCTTCCCAGCACAAATTTAGGAAACAGACCTCTACTAGGCATTGTCATGGACTCTTGGTCGGTCTTCAACTGGACTCATGCAAGACATTGCCATGGGACCCAAGCCCTCAGTTGGAGTCTTCAGTGTGTGGACAGATTTCTTTCCACTCTTTGGGTCTTTACTGTGTGGACAGATTTCCTGCACTTTGTATATGGCTCTTTTGAATAACTCTCATAAAATAATCCCTTATGTGTCCTGTATTGTTTTCCTTGCAAACCCTGACTACAACAAAGGCTGTGGGGCTGTGAACCCAAGAGACCAGAGCAGAGGTGAGAGCCTCAGGGGCGGGGCAAGATGTCAAGCGTGTGGAGAGGTGGCTCGGCCCGCGGACACAGGACGAGCCTGGGGGTAGGGCACAATGCATGCATTGCTGTCCAGTAATGGGTGAAGCCTTCTCTGAGGAGGGGACACAGGAGGGACAGTAGGTTTAGAACAAAGAAGACTAAAGTCATCTTGCCACAAGTTGAGTTAGAGGAGTGGCCAAGGTATCATGTGGACATGCCAGTCCTCTTCAACAGAGTCAGCAGATCATGGCCCAATTTAGAACCATTACTTGCTTCTGCACTGCTTAAAAACAAGGAGCAAGTCCTTAAATTTAAAATCAGAATTCATACCCATGAACTATTACCCACAAAGAAAAAAGATGCCAAGGGAGTGAAACACTGTGCACTGTCATGCAGGGATATGAAGTGGCACAGCTGCTTTGGAGAGCAGTGGGGATGTACCTCAAAAGTTAAGCACTGGGCTGGGGAGATAGCTGGGCAGTTTAAGCAGCTGCCTGGCAAGTGCAAGGACTGGGGTTCGATCGCCTGGTATCACATGCCCTGTGGGCCCCAGAATGCTGGGCCAGCTGTGCCAGCCACCAAAACCAGGCATGGAGGCACACACCTGTAATCCCAGCACTGGGGTGACTGTGGCAGGAAGAACACTGTGAATTCAAGGTCAGCTTGATCTACAAAATGAGGCCAGGCTGAACTACATAGCATGACCCTGCCTCAAACACCAAAACAAAAAATAAAAATAAAATGTTAGACACAGAATGACCGTGCAACTTGGCATTATTCTATTCCTGATCCTGCACCAGAAAGAACACAAAGCAGGGCCTGGAATGAGTGTCTGTCAGCACACCCATATTCATGGTAGTGTGATTCACAGTAGCCAAGGATGGAAGCAAGCTAAGTGACTGCTGACGGATGAGTGGGTAAACACAGGGTGTCTATCCACAGGGTGGAATACTGTTCAGCCTTCAAAAGAAGCAAATTCTGACTCACGCTACAACCTGGGTGCACTTTCAAGTGAAACAAGCCAGTTCCAAAAAGGACAAATCCTGCATGATTTCTTTTCTAAAAGGTCTTTAGAGGAGTCAAATCCAGTCAGAAGGTAAGATGGGGGTGCCTGGGAAGTGGGGGCGGGGGGAGCAGGGGTGTCCTAAGCCTGAGACAGAGCTTTAGGCTGGGAGATGAGAAAGTTCTAGAGATGGATGGAAGTGATAACTGCACAGCATGACAGTCATTGTACTGCACATCTAGTAATGGCTACGGTGATAGCCACTTTCATATCACGTACTATTATAGTCAGAGCTTGCAAGGGAATAGATTTAATACAGGACACATAATTTATAGGATTATTTTATTTTATTGCGGTACCAGGGATTGAACTCAGGACTTTGTGCTTGCCAGGCAAGTTGTTATTCCACTGAGCTATCTCCCCGGCCCTAGTATTATTTTATGTAGTCATCTAAAAAGTCAATTGCAGAAGAGTGTGGGAGATCTGTCCATGCACTAGAGATCAGAAGAATCCACCTGAGGGCCTGGATCTCATGGCAGTGTCCTGCATGAGTCCAACTGAAGATGTAGAGCCCATGGCGAGGTCCTCAATGAATTCAACTGGAGGCCTAGAGTCTATGACAATGTGTCACACAAATCTGTTCAAGGATATGCACTGGGAAGGCCCAAAGTTCAGTGGTGGAAGCTAGAAAGTCTGCACCAGCAGGATGAAGGATCTGTGCCAGCAGGCTGAGGGGTCTGCACCAGAGCCAGGAAGTGATATTCAAGTTGAGCACCAGAGCTCCCCAGTAAAGGACCACAGCCATCTTCAGTGACAGGAAGGGCCTAAGCTCCTCTGACCACGAGAACAGCTGAGTTCATATGAGGAAAACCAGCATGACAGGCTTCTCCAGGAGAATCAATAGTTCACCATCTTTTGCTCCAGTTCTCCATTTATGCTGCTGGCAACAATCCTCAGGTGGCCCTTCAGTACCCAGAACCACACTGATTCAGGTCAGCTGGATGTTACAAGTTGACCATTAGTTAAGCCACCACACATACCTATTAGCACAGCAGAAAATATCAAAAAGAACATTTTGTGACATGGAAATATGGCCTAGAATTCAAGTTTCTGTGTCCATGGCGAGGGTTGGGACAATTTCAACCACTACGTGGTTGGGAGACAACCACAATCGATCATTTCCTTGTTGTCTCATGTTATTTGCCTGAAGTGGCAAGAAAATGCATAACACAGAACATATGGCTCAGGAGGGGTGAAATATTTGCTATCTGATTCTTTAGAATGGAAAACCAGGGGGGCAGGCTGGGTGCCAACAGCACGGCCTGCCTATGTTTTAACCTTTTCCAACCACTCAATTAAGGTATAATTCACATACAGTCACTCCATTCAAAGTATGGGATTCAATCAGAGTTGCAGAGACATGACCCTAGCCCACCTTAAAACATCTTTATCAATTCAGAAGAAAAATCTATACCCTTTAACTATGACCTCTTCTCCCTTTATCCTTTTGTTTTGTTTTTTGGCTTTTTGAGACAGGCACTTGCTGTGCAGTTCAGGCTGGCCTTGCGCTCACTGTGTAGCCCAGGCTGGACTCAAACGTGCAGTGATCCTCCTGCCTCAGATTCCTGAGTGCTGGGATTACGGGTGTGCACCAGCACATCTGGCGCTCTTCTTTTTTCAGCCCCAGGAGTCACTAGTCTGCCTTCTGGCTCAGTACATATGCCTGAGCTGAACATTTCCTAGAATTGGAGTCATATTATACCTGGCCCTTTGTGCCTGGCTTCTCTTGTTTTTGAGTGTCAGTGTGTCCTGTCTTTACAGGTGCACAGTATTCCTGGTGTGGCCGAACCACATTTTAACCCTTCACCCATCTTTAGGTGGACACTTGGCTGCTTTGAAACACCTGTGTGGTCACCACACCCATCCAAGTTGAGGCTCTCAAGGTGGAGAGAGGGCCTCTGCCTCAGAACAAAAAGTGACCCAGAAAGTACAGAGACCCAGGACAGAGGCAGCTTCTAAACCAAATGAAGATCAAATGGAGACTCAGCCCCAGCTACTGTCCCCCATAGTCCCTCAAGGGAAATTATTGCTCAACCAGAATAGAAACCAACCACCAGTCCCCGGGACACTGATAAAGAATAAATCATTGTCCAAGCCACTAACACCCAGCCAGTCTGCAGTGCAGCAGTGAACACAGGATCTCCAGGACAGACAAGGACTTTCAAGGCCCAGGGTGCAGGGCTCTGGGACTCTTCCTAGCACCTTGGCCTTAAGTCTTCACATGAATGGAGGAGAGAGTCCATCAAATTCACTCTGAGCAGACAGGTGCAGAGATGATCCTGCGCAGGAAGCCTGGCTTCAGACTCTGGCCCCACTCCATGGCGTCTTTGAGCAGAAAAACGAGTGGGTGCTACTCTGCAGACTTCTGTAGTGGGAAGGCCAAACAGGGTCCTGCAGGGCACCAGGAGCCAGTGGGCACCTACAGGCTAGTAGTACACCATGCCTGTCCATGGGTTCCCTGGAGGAGGGGACCCTGGGTCCCATCACCTCCTTCTCCCAGCCAGAAGCTCCAGGCAGGAAACTGAGTCACCTGACCCATCACTCTGTTCCCAGGCCTGCATGGTCCTTTAGAGAAAAACTGGCCTGGCTATGGCCTGGAGATCACAGTTCTGGGATAATGATACAGGTTTAACACTTTTCTATGAAGTCTTTTTTTTTTTTCATTTCCTAAGTCCTCTCTTACAACCCTACAATTTGCTTCCATGGGTCGGGAGAAACTCTGTTTACATCTCTCTCAGAGACTCAAACTTAGCAGCGGATCAAGGCCCATGTTGGCACAAATCTGGGTCCTTCCCCGCCCCTATCTCAGTGTCCTTTGGGGAAGGATGGGCAAGAGAGGACCCAACTCAAGCCTCCAGGGGTGTCACTAAGGAGGGAGAGAAGCGAAACCCGGGAGGTGTGGACGAGATTGGAGGGGTGACTGGGATGTAGAAGACAGGATACAGCTGAGGTGGGGGACACTGCAAAAAGAGGGAGTCTGCGCAGAGTGGTGGGGGTACCCTGGGCCGCAGCCCAAGCCTGAAGCGGTTGGGGCAAACCTCCAATCTCTTGACTCAAGGCGTCACCCAGGCCTTGGCCCAGGGCGCACAGTAATCACAAACACAGACTGAGCGCAGCAGGACGCAGGAGAAGAATTTTCTTGGAAACCTGAAGCTCTCACCCAATCAGGTAGCAACTACCTCTCAAGCCCCGCCACAACGAAGGGTCCAGGTGCGCGCGGGCTAGAGGAAGACATCCCTATCGCGGGGGACCGTACGGGGCGAGCCCGAGCGGGTGCACAGCTTTGTTAGCAAAGCTCCCCAGGAGCTGCCACGCGCCAGGCGTACGCTTCCTCTTGGGGGCGGGGCGTAGGGACTCGCCCGTCGCGATTGGCCAAGCCAGAGGCCCACGATTGGCTGAGAGCCCACCCACCCACCCCGCCTCCTGATGGGGGGGAGGAGGCGGGCAAGGCGGCGCGTGCTGCCCCCGGGGGTCTCGCGCGCCTCTCACACAGCTGGGCAGTAGCCGCGGCCACACCTGCCACCCGAGCGGGAGAAGAGGGTGTAGAAGGCCCGCGGCTCTTTGGGTTTTAGCCCTGCGCTCCAGAGGGCGGGGGATACAGGAAGGTTTCGCCGGCTACTGCTGACAGTTCCTGGAGGTGGGAGACCTGCAAACAGCATCCAGTTCGCACGCAGATCTGCGGGAGGCGTTCTGGGAGGCGCACTAGGCACCTGCCAGGAGGAGGAGGGAGCGTCCGCGACCCGCGGGCTGTGCCCCGGGGCGACTAGGCGGAGGGCGCGCGCTCGGTTTGGGCTTTATAGAGTGGGAGGGCAAAGCGTGTCTGGAGGGCGAGGCAGAGGAAGGAGGGAGTGAGAAAGGCGGCGGCGCAGTGGAGGGTTATCTATACGTTTAAAAACGAGCTGCCTGCGCTGCGCACCTGCGAAGATCCGGCCGCACACACGCGACGCGAGCGTCCAGTGCTTCTCAGCGTGCAAGGCTCACGACCCCTTGGCCTCCTACGTTACAACGTCGGACTCCAGAAGATCTGGAACGGGTGCCCTGGTGAGTTCCTCGGAAGTACAGCGTCCGAGGCCTTTAGGGGCGCAAACGTCCCTTTCCCACCGACTGCTTCTATTGCGCGCACTTTCTTTGCAGCGCGTCGGGGCCTGGAACAGGCGCCCTGCAGGTGGATGCGGGCGCGATGGACGGCGGCACACTGCCAGAACTCGTGCCTTCCTCGCCTGCAGTCCCTGTCGCCTCCGCTGCCGGGAAGAGATCCACATCACCGGAACTGCTGCGCTGCAGCAGGCGGCGGAGGCCGGGCGCGGCCGAGTCTGGGGGCTGCGCGGCGGCCGTAGCGCGGCGCAATGAGCGCGAACGCAACCGAGTGAAGTTGGTGAACTTGGGCTTCCAGGCGCTGCGGCAACATGTGCCGCACGGCGGCGCCAGCAAGAAGCTGAGCAAAGTGGAGACGCTGCGCTCGGCGGTGGAGTACATCCGCGCTTTGCAGCGCCTGCTGGCTGAGCACGATGCGGTACGCGCTGCGCTGGCCGGGGGGCTGCTGGCACCAGCCACGCGTGTCCCGGTTTCCTGTGAGCTTCCTGAGACCTCTCCCACCGCCACTTCGCCTTCTTGCTCTTCTTCGTGCCCGGGCGGAGAAGGCAGCTCTGAACCAGAGTCTCCGCGTTCCGCCTACTCCTCGGACGACAGTGGCTGCGAGGGCGAGTTGAGCCCCGCGGAGCGCGACCTGCTCGACTTATCTAGCTGGTTAGGGGGCTACTGAGCGCCCTCGACTCCGAGGTAACTACCAGGCTTCTTCAAGAAGGAAGAATAGAAGTGGGGGGCGGGCAGGGTGGGCAGGCCTAGCAGGTCGCGTCCGGAGACTCACTGGAGCAGAGCGCTAGGCCGACGATAGCTTCGGTTTCGCTCACTCCTCATTTTCCCCTAAACTTTTTCAAGCCTGTGCAAGACCTGCGTTTGTTTGTCCGAGATTGCAAAACTTCCTCTCCGGGCTCCGCTGCCAGTGGGGGAGGGCGAGGGAGCGGCCCTTGGGCCGGTGAGGTCCCTGTTCTTGCGGGTACCCGGCAGGATGAGTGCTGGAGGCGGGGTGACTTTGCATTGCAAATCGCCTCCCGGGTCGGGGTGCCGGAATGAGTCGGCGGGAGTGGAGCCCTGAGTCACCGCGGCTCACTCTGCGTGCGCCCCGCCCCCACCCGTCTGGGCTTTAGACCAAGTCCAGGCACCCCTGGACTGAAACTCCAAAACCAGCAAAACAAAGCTGCCGGCTGCGTTTTGGGAGGCGGGAGCAGGACAGGGTCTGCCAAGGGCTGGCCCGCATTAACGCCAGTTCTGTCTCTGCAGCGCAGACCTGGACACCTGGCGGCAGGAACGCCTGTCACCTGGAACCCGTCATGGGGACCCTTTCGTGTTCTGTCCCCACCTAACGGGGGATCCACCAACGCTGCCCGTCCTGTCCAGCCTGACAAGTACTTTATGGAACCAGCCTGCCTAGCCCCGCTGGATTGACAGCTTCCGCCGGTCCTCCTCAGCACCTGAAGGTTTTTACAGAGAGGATTTTACAAGGACAAGGAAATCTTTTTCTTTTCCATTTTTTTTAATGCATTAACTTGAACTTCTGGAGGGACTCCTTAAAATAGGAAGACTTATTTTTGTACAAAGTAGCCTTAGGCTTGGAGCACAATAAAGATTGTCTATATTCCCACTGCCTACCCCACAACCTGGAATTTTCCAGCTTGGTAGAGTTGTGAACCTGGCAGGTCAACAGGGACAAGTGTCTGGTGGGTCTCTCTCCTCTGAAACCGATCCTGGGATCCTTGGCTGAGGCAATGCTGCTTAGCTGGTCTATGGGGACACCTTTTTTAGCAAACATGAACTTTATGAATATGTTACTTTTACTGCTCAGTGGCATCTGGCAGTGCCTTCTCCAGAAGTCATGTCCCATTTCCCAGGTGAGGGCCAGGTATGTGGCCCAGACTGCCATGGTTTCTCCTTTATCACCTACTCTGGGGTGGGCGGACAGGTGTAAGACTCAGTTCAGCCAAGTCAGGGCTGGTAGATGCCAAGGTGATACAGACCCTTTGTGGGGCTGCGGCTGTGAGTTGGGGATTGGCCCAGACAGGGGTGGGGGGTGGGGATGGGGGGCAGGGTTGTGGGAAATTGAAGTGCAGAAGCCACTGACAGGTTCAGAGTTCCAGGGCAAGTTCTGGCTGTAGAGCCAGGACCAAGGCCATCACTATGAGCACTGCTTGCCCTCTTCTGAGGGTCTGTAGGCCAGGGCTCCACATCCAGAATACCAACAAGGTGGCCCTGGGCAAATCACTTAACACACAGTCACACTGACCCCAGGCTACCTTATAGACTGGAAAGGTTTGGAGGTGCTGTTAAGTTTGCACCCTGCCAGCCACTCAGCCTGTGCTGGCCTCAGGGGCTGGGTGGCTGTGGCAAGGCCCTGCATGTCTGTTACCCAAACTGTGGGAGCCACCTTTGGATAGCAGGCCAGAAAACTTCTCAGAATTGCCACCCATACTATCTCCAGAGTCCCCTTACCTCAGAGAGATGTGACAGGGTATTGCATGGTTCCACCTTTGACCCTGGGCCTCGGCACCTTTGAAGTCTCCCTGTGCTGAAAGCACCCTTTTACTACAAGGGTATGGGAGGGGCTGGGGGATCTTCAGTTGGTTCTGGGTGCTTCAGGCACTCCTTCCTTGAGGAGGGAGTGGGTGGGGCACAGCCGTTGAAACCCACGAGGGGCGTGGCTAGCCACATAGCAGAGCAGGTGTGACCCTGTCCATGGTATACACAGGCCCTCAGGGTGCATCAGTCTAAGAAATCAGGGCTGACAGCATCTCCCCCAACCCCTCACCAGAGGAGCAGAAGTCCTTAGAGCTTCTCTCCAGCTGAATATGTAGCTAGAATCAAGGGTTAGTGAGTATCACACCCAGTTGGAGTCAACCATGCTTGGGACTGCAGGGCTAAGTGAACCAGCTTTTTCTGAAGGACAGTGTGACCAGGTAGCAAGGGCCACCCTACAATGGATCTATTCCCAGGCCACTAGTGTACTGTGTCATGGTCCTCAGCTTTCCCTGTGACTTTTCACCTGGACCTCAGGAAGAGGCCTTCAGTCACCAAGATCATAGGATGATGGTCCTGCCTGCACCACCATCTCCAGCATAGGAACTTCAGACCAGTGTGTGTGTGTGTGTGTGTGTGTCTGTGTCTGGTATTTGGGGATTGGACCCAGGGCCTCAAACATGCTTGGCAAACGCTTTACTACTAAGCTACATACCTGGTCTTAAAATTTTAGTTTGGGAGAAAGTCTCACTAGTTTGCACAGCCTGACCTCTAACTTACAGTCCTTTTGCCTCAGCTTTCAGAGTAGCCTGACTCCCCAAATAGTTTTACTCATCTTTTTTTGTTTGTTTTATACTGTGAATCAAACTCAGGACCTTGTTCTTGCTAGGCAGGCGCTGTGCCACTGAACTATATCCTCTGCTCCACAAGTATTTTTTTTTTTTTTCATTTTATGTATTTGGTACAGGGTCTCACTACACAGCTTGAACTCAGTGATCCTCCTGTTTTCAGCCTCCCCAGCACTGGGATTACAGGCATGGGCCACCCTGCCTGGACTCATCCAGCTCAGAGTACCCTGGAGGGCTGGGCTGGTTTGGCATGTGGGACCAGGGTTTGATCCTGTGCTTGCCAAGCAGGCACTTAGTCCACTGAGCTATCTCGCCGCCCACCCCCTAAGTACCCTTGAAGCAACCTACTCAGCCTTTGTATGGTTGCGCTTGTTCACATGTGTCTCTAAAGGAAACCCTAATTCTTTCCTCTCCCTCAGTGCACAGCAGCAGTTTATCTATCGTCAGACCCCCAGCCAATGGCGCAGTTTTGTCTGATTGTCTCAAAAGTTTGTTCAGTTAGGCTATGAACTCAGGAGCTATCTGAAGTCCATACCTAATTCACAGTATGGCTCTCTTCAGCATTTTATAGACATTTTCCCTCAGTTTTATTTTTTATTGTAATTTAATTAGTTTTTGGTACTAGGGATTGAGTATAAAAATCTTCCCACTGAGCTATATCCTTGGCCTTTTAAAATATTTTTAAATTAGAGACTGGGTCTCATAAAGTTGTTCGTTGGTACAGGCCCCCCAGAGTATGGGGATTATAAGTGTGCACCACCACCGTGCCTGGCCCCCCTTGGTGTTTTTGGTCACAGGATGGCAACACTGTCCTGACCCCATTTCCTGTAGGCTGGAGCTGGGGAGAGGAGGTCAAAAGGGAACTGTGATGGGGCTTGGGTTTGGTAGTTCTGCGTCCTGTGGCTGTGTCCCACCGGGAGACATGGGATGTGATGGCCATAGCTTCTTGTCTAGACAAGGACACTTCTGAGAGGGGATGGTGGCACTTTGGAAGTGGGTTACCTGGTTCCTCTGGCTGTTTGCTCCCTGTTGTCTCAAATTGTCATTTAACTTTGCTTAAGGGTCTGAGGGCAGTTTGGAAATAGCAGGACCTACCTTCCAGGCAGGATGACCCAGTGGCTCTCCTGGAGAGAACACCCTTAGTAATCCAGCATTCTGGCTGAGCCAGCCTGGATTGGGCCTTGCCTGGCTCACAGACTCTGTCATGGGCAGCAGAACTCTGTCAAGAGCCAGGGACACAGGCTTTGCCCTGCCTGAAGGTCAGAAGTCCATCCCATTCCAAGCAGATAATCAGCCTGGGCTTAGGGCAACCTCTTGGTGTCTCAGTCCATGGACAGGGGAATAGAGTGGTGCTTTTGGCTTTGGGTTTCTTCACTAAAATAACAGACTCCATTTAATCTGGATTGCATGTTGCTGCCTAGCAGGTCTTGGGGAAGGGAGTGAGGCTGGAGAATAGTCCATTGACCAGAGCTCCAGGGAGCTCTGGGGACCTGTGTTTACTTGTGATTAATGAATTGTTCCAGTATGTGTCTTACAGTGGGCACACTGAGGTACTCACTTGGGGTGTCCTGGGAATGTTTCTGTAAGCCTCAATTTAGAAAGTCATTCCTTGTTATCAAATCAACAGAGAATGTGACCTGTAGATCCTATACTTGGGTACATACTGAAGAAGCCCAGGAACAGCACCAAGATTAAGCCTATGCCCCCACCCCAGGTCTGTGCCCCTCCATGCAGAGATCTTCAGCGGGCTCCCCTCAGTACTGGGGCTTGCATGTGTGTGCGCCGCAGACACGACTGTGTAGTCTGGCCTCCTGCTGGACACCCTCTCACTGACAGTTGCAGAGTCAGCTATACTGTCGAACCAAAGCATGCAACCTGGACCCCAGAGCAACAGCAGGGCTCCTGGAGCTGTTGTCCAGGTCCCTCAGTTTCTCAGCCATTTGTACAATGCTGGCTTATGCTGCTGCTGCTGCTGCCTGAGCAGTGAGCCAGGCCAGCGACACCTTGTCCTTCTTGAGCTGGAAGAACCAGACCCTTAGTGAAAGCCATGTCTTGAGGCCATGTGACTCTTCCTATTCAGTAGCAGACCCTCGACCTCTGGGAAGATGTCTTGCCAAGGTCAAGGTCATGGACTGCTTGTCCTGGCTTTGGTTTCTGGGTGAGAGAAGGGGTGCTGGGAGCCTGCCTGCCACGCAGTCTCTGCAGCCCCAGGAACTCCAGGTGCTCCAGAGATAGAGAACTAAACCCCCACGTGAGCCAGAGCGCTTCCAGGGCTGGCTGTGCAATTATCAGAGCTCAGGACAAAATGCAAATGTGGCGGTTCACCATGGTTTGGATCTTAAACGTCCCCCAGAGGCTCACATGTTGACAGCTTGGTCCCAGCTGATGGTACCCCTGGGGGGTGGTAGAGCTTATAGAAGAAGGGGGTTGGGGGAAGGAATTTGGGTTTCTGAAGTTGTAGCCATAAGGGAACAGTGAGACCCTCTCTCTCGGCTTCCTGGCCACCTGAGGTGAGTGCTTCTTCACCATGCCCTTCCAACATGCAGTGCTGCCTCACCATGGGCCCAGTGATCATGGACCTTTTATTTTTTTATTATTTATTTATTTATTTTTATTTTGGCGGAACTGGGGATCGAACTCAAGCCCTTGCGCTTGCCAGGGAAGCACTTATTCCACTGAGCCATCTCCCCGGCCCCT
>NDGM011256407.1:0-17966 GCA_002564305.1 Octomys mimax
TCCTACATTTATTTTATTGCAAAATTTACAGAGGGCATGGGTTAATATCACATCTATCAGTGCTACACAGCACTGACATACTACATCATCCAATATTTAATAATAAGGACCTCTGAAAAACAGGCTCACTTGGGTAAAAATGTAACATTTATGAGTAGAACAAATAAAGCCCTGGATTATGAATCAGAAAGTCTAAGTTCCAGTTTTGCCATTCATGTCTGTTATACATCATGGAGCAAGTTATCTACCCTTCAGACATCATGTAAAATTGGGATAATGATAACTTTTGCTTTCCTTGTCTTTCAAGAGGATACAGTGTATTTCTCAACCTTTCCTTAGCACCAGAATCTGCTGCATGGCTTGTCAATAACCAGACTTGATCTGATTAGAAATATCCTCATTTCATAGATCTTGTTTTACTTCCAAGAGTCTTCATTTCTTACAGTAACCAGGTATATCTAGCAAAGCCTCTGGCCCACCACCTACTGTTTGAGAATCACTGGTTCATAGTATTTCATGAAATGGTAACTCTATGGGGACAGGCACTGTGTTTCAGTACATATCGTAGTGCAGCAGTGAAAAGTTAGGGCTTTGAAACTAGACAGTCACAAGTTTCAGTGATGCCTTAGACTTGCTGTGCTTCTATTCCATTAGGTGTGTCATGCCACACTTATCTATAAAATAAGGATTTTATTTCATTCAGAGGGCAGGTTGTGGGATTAAATGACTTAGTACTCTCAAGAATGTGGCAGTCTGCTTGGCACATATACACCTAGTAGATTTGTACTGTTATTGAACTTGGCTCTAACCCCCATAGCCTTTTTTTTTTTCTGGTACTGGGGATTGAATGCAGGGTCTTGTGCCAAACAGGTGCTTAAGCTGCTGAGGTAGCTCCCCAGCCACCGCCCCCATAGCATTCTTAAGCACCTATTCAGAAAATACTTTTTAGACTGGCAAGTGCTAAGAAAATTAAAGGCAATACTAGGGTTATGTAGAATCATGTATTCATGTCTCACAGCTCTTCGAGAAGTCTAAATAACTGATTAGAAGTACCTAGGTGAGTTTGGGGGTAGAGAAAAATGGAAGGCTATGGCACAGAATGGAGCTGCTGCTCCTGCATTTTATATCCCAGCAACCCCAGTGGCTTCTATGTTCTCTGGTATGTTTTTTAAATATAAAAACCACTTAAATATCTTTTATCACTTTGACATTTTCATCATGTTGATAGAACTCCTATCCTCTTCAACTCCATCACGTGAGCACCCCCCATCAGGCCTCCAGATGGGTGTCTTGGGTGATCAGGTTCTCTACACATTGCTTCCGGGAGCAGAATCTAAACTCTGTCTTCTGCATGAAGTTACATGTTGCCACTGGCTTTCTGTTGTTATTGCTGTTGCTAAGATGATGATGGTGTTAAAAGTAGATGACAGCGTGTGTAGTTACTAAGCCAGCCACCTTATCTGAGTGTTCTACATACATACACATACACACATACATATGCACACACATTTATATATATATGTATATATATATTATGGGTATTTATAACTATATCCTCTTTGTACGAGGAAGTGACACCTTAGGAAGGCAGGGAAAGTGTAATAGATGTTATAAAAACTATCATACAACCTTTTTCCCCAGAATAAGGACCAGAAACTAGTACTCTAAGAAAATGACCTAGGCAGCAATGGCATCACCATCATCATGCACAACAGCAATAATAACAAAACAGGAACAGCAGTGCTATGATAGGAGCCATGACTCATTTAGAAGAAAGCTAGATCCTGAGACATCAACTGGGCAAGTCTTGAAATACATGCTAAATGATGCCCATTTGCTGCATGCCAGACCCTGTACTGAGTGCACAAACATAACAAGGCTCTCAATGCTCACAGATCCCCAAAGAGGCAAATCCAGTTGTTCTCTTACTTTATATGAGATTCAGAGCAACCCACTGTCTAGCAGGATGGC
The DNA here is from genome assembly GCA_002564305.1 of Octomys mimax. Taxonomy (NCBI): domain Eukaryota; kingdom Metazoa; phylum Chordata; class Mammalia; order Rodentia; family Octodontidae; genus Octomys; species Octomys mimax. The sequence continues at coordinate 1,972 of NDGM011256407.1, forward strand.
ACACCTGGGGCGCACAGCTCAGAACCAGCACCTGTAGATATGTAACTGCAGAGCCCATGCTCTTTACTGTCAGCTTTGCTAGTGTCCCGGCATGATGCAAATCACGGGGGACTATTCCTGTATTCTGGTCATCCTTGAGCCTTAGGGCAGCATCATTGATCCCACATTTTAACAACGGTGGTCAATGAGCTGATATTAAGACCATATAATGTTTACATTGTCCAATATCTTTTTTCTCCTTTCTTCCTAATTTGTTCCATTGATCAGTGGTCTATCATCTTATTCTCTACATGCCCTAGACTATCAGTAATCCCTTCTGCTATTTATAGTTAAGACAACCAGCTTGGCTAAGCATAACTAATGAAGCCATTAATGACTTTCCTTTAGGAGAGGTTTGAAATGAATATTTCTAATAACTTTCTATTTATATTCCAGCTACTGTATGTCCATGCCTGCAGGGATAAAAAATCACTGCCAGTTTCTCTATTTACCTCAACATCTTTAATACTAATTAATATTTTCCCACTGTGAAGCTATTTAAATACATAAATTAAGACTGAAATGTACTTTTACATTTGCTATTTATTATTTTCTGGGCATCCTTGCTTTATTTTTTTCCAGAATTTTTATCACTGTAGTTATTGTCTTTTCAATCTAGTTATTAGCTCTTCTCTTGGCTAAATCAACCACCCTGGCTTCATTGCACGGCCATAATTATGAAAGAGAATATGAAAAAGGCATGAGGAAATTCTTACCTTGACCTGAGCCCAGGTAGCTGTGAAATGAGAAGCAGACCTCATTGTAGGACTGTGCTTTGCAGTAACTACGTGGAAGCAGACATTCACTCAACTCTCTTTTGATTTTAATTAAATATGTTACATTTTAAGACAGAAGCAGCATTAGGTGTGATATCTAAATTATTTGAATGTTGTCTGTTTTTCCGTTCATTCCACCATGTGGATGTCTCAGAAACATATGGAAGTCTGGGAAACGGAAATATCACACCTGGTTGTGCTGTGTGGTCCAGACTTAGAGCTAACTTCTGTGTCCCTCTCATCCCAGTGGAGATATAAGGGCAAAATGAAAAACAAATCCTGGAGCGGATACATGGACATTATAAAGAAGAGAGGATATTTGCAAATCCTGAGCTTCCTAGAATATTTTGGTTAAGTGGAAAAATTGTGCATCAGCTTGTATTACCAATAATAACAAACCATGGGAACTCCTACTGTGTACTTGTCCTCTGAGAATCTAGACAAACAAAGCCTATAGATATCTTACTTTTGTTTAAGCAGTAATGGCTTTCTAATCCTAAAGCCCTTCTGAAGAGTACTGAGCTTTCTCTCCCTGTGTTCTGATCACAGGTACAGGCTCTTCATTTGCACTTCTCACTGCCATAGTTTAAAACAGCATCTCTGTGATTGACTACTCAACCCAGCGCTCCTTCTTGCTCCACTTTTTGAAAACACTCACCCAACTCGGAATGTATCTCTCATGAATTATACAGGACCTTTTCTTTACTGCTTACCCTCAGATGCAGCTGTAACAACAGCATAGATCTGGTGAGCAAATCAACAAAACGTTTGCATTTAGAGCAGAGGCACTTTCACAAAAAGAGATAATTGCTGAAGTTGGTAAACTGAACCACAGAGATGGGAATGAATTTAGCCTCCATGAGACCAAGTTCAACTGCAAATGTACCATAGATACATTTCTCACCCATTCATGTAGGATTTTTAAATGTCTTCATGCCTCTTGCTGCACATGAACATATGGACCAGCCATTTTATTCTTTCTTTCAAATTCTGCCAGTGTGAACAGAATCAGCAATAAATGGTAAAACATAGGACCTATGTGAAATTTCGTATTAGTAAAATACAGTTCCAGACTTAGCTCTAACCCTATCAGCATATATATCTGCCTCTCAAACCATGTGTGCAGATAGAACTGTACACTTTTAGAGTTAAGAGGGACCTTAGAGACCATCTGTTCTATTCACTCATTGTGCAGAGGTTATATTCAATCCTAGAGAGGCAAATGGCTTGACCAACATCTGGTAAATAATAAACTACCAAATAGTAAAAAGACAAAATGGCCTGGCTTCAGGACTAGACAACCCTTAGATATCACTATATATTGGTGATGTACGTATAGTCATATGTGTACAAATGACTATACAAATACAATAACTTTTCCATTATCACTGTCAAAGGTATGTTTCTTTTCCAGAATCTTCCTAATTGCTAATATGGCCAATACCAAGCATCTCTTTGCTATTTTTTGATGTGTCATCTTCTTTGTTTGGATTCTGCCAAAAGCAGAGCCTGAGAGAAGGACTTTGCAGCAGTTAGGCTATCTGGGAAATAATCCCAGGAGCAATACTAACAAAAACAACAACACCAAAACAAAATCTATGGTGGAGCTTAGATTCAATCCTATTAAGGTTCTTTAAAATAATTTTTTAAAAATGTGTATAGGAATTGATTCCCCAAATGATACAAGAACCTGTCAATTATCTACTGATTCTGACACCAGATCAGTTGAGAACCTCTCTTCAAGGAGAGGGCTTGATTTCTAATGTCCCATGCTAGTGACCTCAGAGAACGAGAAAGCAGGAAAGAATATACAGAAGTACAAACTTCTGCTACAGCTGTAGTTGAAGTCAGAAACAGTTGAGAGGGTGTTACACTGAGAGCATTTGATACAGAGGTGTATACACAGCAAACAATTCTAATGTGTTAGATAGTTAAATCTATATTTAAAAGTATGTTTGCAATACACTCCTCAGTGGCTTTTTCCCTGAATTAGTTTGAAAATGACTCCAGTGTGATTGGGTAGGATGAAATGTTCATTCATTAGAAACATATTTATTGACTGGAACTATGTGTCAGCCATTTTTCCGATGCAGAGGAGACAGCAGTGAACTAAACTAACAGAAATCCGTGCTTCAGTGCAGCCTAAAATCTACTGGGGAGAGACATAGTGTATAACAACAAGCTGGAAAAAAAAGCACCATTCAGATGTTGATAAGAATTCTAAACAAAAGTTAAGCAAAGAAGGTTAGATATTGGTGAAAGGGAAAATGTTATTTTAGTTTATTTACTGTGATCAGGAAAAGCTTCATGAAGTAGATGAAATTTGAGCACAGTCCTAAAGAAAGTTAGAGGGCAAATCATGCGGACATTGAACACAAGAGGATTCTTCAGAAAAAGAAATTCATTGAAAAGGACCTAAAGTCTTAAGTGTCCGTAGCATGATTTCTGATATCACAAGAACAACAAACATTTTTGTAATAAAAGTTTCAAAGTGATAGATCAGCAATAGCACTGATCTCAGACCAATTTGGTTTTCTCGGCAGAGATCTTTTAACTTTAAAAGTGATTTGAATTGTATTTATTAATATTATGGCAACTTTACAAAGGAGCTTACGCATACAAATCTCAAAACACTGGAGAATCTGTCATACAGAATTAGCGTGGCTGCTGGTCTGTACCTTAGTACAAGATGTGGCATCCAGGCTTCCACGGTGAGTGACATTTTCTCTTGCACGGTATATATTTACTCCTCTAAGAACATGCATTTGCTAGCTCCCTTGCCCTTTTTGGTAGTAAAGTATTGTGATGATGGCTTTAAAATATGCAAAACAGAGAGGAATTAAGCCAATTTTTTAGCGACTAACTTTACAGACTGCTGGACCACTAGTATATCTTTACAAAATATCATCCTAGACTGAATCTAGTATTTGGTAAAAGAGAACACTTGCACTGCACCAGAAATTATGAATCAATATACTCAAATAATGATTAGACCTTCCAAGATGCTTTCTTTGAAGGATTAGCCAATTTATATATGTAGATCCTCTATCCTCTTTGGATAAAACAATCAGGAAAAGGCATAGCTGACATTGCTAATTATGGTAAATTTAATGGGCCTAAATACTTTCCTTGCCAAACTCACTAAGGAAGTATCGAAAAATTATGTTTGATATAAGTAAGGGAGAGAATGAGCCATTAGAGAAATCTGTTCAAACTTTAGCATGTCTTATTGAAAATGAAAGAGTTACTGAGTTGAAAAGGACAAGAGAAGGAGTGGAGGAAAGATATTTATCTATGTAAGCAGAATGCTTTTGACAACTGTAGTGTGCACTTCTGCTGGTGGAAAGAAGCAGGTAATGCTTTAATTTGTTTCATCTCCTTTATTTCAAGTGTTCACACACTTTCTCTTAATTTCTTAAACATTTCTTTCTTTTTCCAATTTTACATGCATATATCGGGTAATATGAATAACTGGTTGGAAGACAACACTGTATTACAACAAATACTGTGAAATTCATATTACTTTGTTAAATGTATCTCTTGTAATTTTTTCTATTTTAATTCTAATTTGTACTCTCTTAAAAAAAGAATTCAGCATGTCAATTACTATGTAAATTCATGAAATCAAGACAAATGGCTAGAAAACAGAAACGTCAATTAAAGCTTGACTTTACCTATTGAAGGAGACATATGGTATGAGAATGTTATTGCCATATAATACAGTTCACAGAAAAGCCTTGCAAAAGCAATCAATATACTGATTCCTTAAAAGTAGCTAAGTGAATGAAAAGAGATATAGGTACACGTTCTTATGTGAGATTTCTAAGTTGGTCAAGCCATACCTGAAGAGATTAATGGTACCCTTGATATTTAATCTTTAATTTCATGACACTGATTTAAGTACACTAGGTTAAATAAGCACGTTGTTGTAGCCAGATGCTGAGACATTGATTCACTCTTTGTAGCTTAAACCAGAGTGATTATGTGAAGTTAGAGGGTTTCAGCTGAGTCCTGGGGCAGGTGTGGTGTCAGGTGCCATAGAAAAGCAATAGATTTTTACAGTTTAGGACATACTGCTGGGGTGGGGGGACATTTGGGTTCTGAACAGATGAGATGGATAAACTTTATCTCGAAAAAGATGCTAAGGGCCGGGGAGATGGCTCAGAATAAGCGATTCCCTGGCAAATGCAAGGACCTGAGTTCAATCCTCGGTTCTGCAAAATAAATAAATAGATAGATAGATAGATAGATAGATAGATAGAGATAGATGATAGATAGATGCTAAAATGTTCACAATAACGAAAGAGTGAGAACGTATATTAAACTGAGGCAAGAAGTTTAGAATTTGTAGGTAGTGTGTTAAAAACTCACAGTAAATTATGGTGTGCACTTAGAAAAACATAGGAAAAACTGAAACTGAGGTTTCAACAACGCATTTGCAACAATGACCAGGTCAAATTGACAGCATGATTTAAAGAATGAATAATATGATGGAGAAGAGAACAGTCTGCTTGAATGTGAGCTTTTTCTCTCTTGCATAAAGGTTATATGACTTTGAAGAAGTTTCTTAACACATTGATGCTATAGTAATAATATTAGTCATGCTTAGAATAAAGATGAATAGTAGGTACCATCTCTGGGCCATGGGATAGTAAAATTAAATTGCTTTCCATGTGCTCAGCATAGTATCTAACATGGAGTATCAGAGAAATACAAGTTTGTACTATCAATGCTGTCTTTGATTTTAAAATAGTTGCAAATAGTCTTCCATAACAAGCTGTGACTCACTCTTCAACTAACATAATAGAACTCCCATAGAGTAGGAGCTGCATCTACCTGGCTCAACACTATAGTCCAGGTCCTGTCACACGCTGCACCCTTGCAGGGTACTCAGCAGCATTTAACCGAACATATAAAATAAAGTAATGGAGATCCAAAGGTCATTTTTGTTTTTTATTGTAAAAAGATAAATACATTGGGGAGTCCTGTGGACGTGACACTGAATAAAAAAATAGATCATTAGAATCAATTTATAAAGACTTTGAAAATGCACACTATCCTATCCCGTAAAGCAATTCCCAGGGCAAAGTGGACTTACAATACATTAACACTTGAATTATGCATGTCAACTGCTAAGCTCACATCATTCAGAGAAATAAAAAAGCAAGAAAATGAAAATGCTAAAGCTGTTTTAGCAGTTGCCCATGAGTACATGTTAAAAATCACCCATCTTTTTGCTTTCTGGCTCTTACTAAACTATAGATTCACTGAAATGGAAAAGAAAGAAATGCAGCATAAAAAGATGGAGCAATATCAACAAAGACACTGAAAGGAACCCAGAGAAACTGCCATCCGCACACATCAGTGTAGGCAATACTCCACACTGTATCATTCATTTTATTGCCCAATATCTCTGCAATTGAGCCCTGGGATGAGCAAAAATCACAACTTTCAAACTAAATGATGGCTCAAATGACTCTAAGAGGGCCAGACTGATAGGTGAAACATCAGTGTCTACTTCTGGAAGCAACACCATGAAAAGAGCCCCTGGAAGACCATCAGGAAGGTGTATTCAACAATGTCAACAAACGCTAGTCATAGTAACCCACACTCTTATGATTTTATTGTTGCCATCTAAGGTGAAGGCCCTCTTTTGAATTAGTGTGAAATGCGGTGGTATTTTTTAAATCAAAAGTTTTGAAATGACACTCTACCTGCAAGGCACAACACGAATGACTGCAGCACCAGCAGTTCCCATGGCAACCTCATCTTCAGTTTCCGAGGTCACAAGAGTTTCAAGTCCAATAACAAGTGAATAGAATTGTTGCTTCGCTTAAGTTTTGTACAAACTTTAATCTGCGGGGGAAAACAAAAGACATGAAAATGAGATTTGGGAAAACTTCTTGTTGTGTCTACAAATTTGTCTTCACTTACATATAAATAAAATTCAATTATAGAACAGTACTATGAGGGCCAGCCAGATAGCTCAGCAGACTAAAGCACCTGCTTAGGCAGAGTGCGGCAGCCAGGGTTCAATCCCCAGCTTGCCATACTGGCCCTGCCCCTGACTGTGATTGAGATTGGCATGGTGGCATGCACCTGTAATCCCAGTGGTTGGGAGGCTGAAAACAGGAGGATCTCTATGAGTCCAACTACATAATGAGAGCCTGTAGACCCTGAACTAAATATCTATATTTATATCTATATATGAAAAGCACTATTAAAGGAGAAGAAAGGAACTTGTTAAATTATGAATATGAAGCAAAAAATATTTGAGCAGGGATTGGACTTCTTGTACCCCTGTGGCTATTGAGTGAAGACAAAGATCTGCTTCTGAGTAGGCATGAAACAACCTAAGGGCAGGGGAATTGAGTATTTTTTTAAATAGTCTTTCCCTATTCCCTTATTACCAGCCCTTGTTATTTTTAATAATCCAATTAGTAATAAACATAAAACACCAAACAGAGAAAAACTGTATAAACAGGTTTAACTTTAGTGAACCTTAAGGTGAAATGCTCAATTTTACAGTGCAAATTGTGTGGGAAAATTGTGACTATGGCCTCATTTCAAACCTCATGCTGCACACTTCATCTTTTAAATATTTAAATTCTATTAAATGTGTTCAGGATTGATCTCATGTGCTGGTAGCCTCCTCCCCAGCATGGTTAAGTGGGGGTGCTGCAATCTTCAAGTATGGAAGGTGTTTAGGTCATTTAAAGGGCTGACCTTTTAAGAGATTAAGGTAGCTGCCATGGGACCCATGGGTTCTTACAAAAGCAAGTTGATACAAAAAAGGGCTCAGCTCTAAACCATTCCAGGGCTCCTCTCTGATGATATGAACTGTTACTTTCATATACATTCTCTCCATTCTCTACAAGGCCCTAACCAGAGCCTGTGCAATGCTGTTGAGACTCTCAGCCTCTGAATCTGTAAGGTAAATAAAGCACTTTTCTTCCTAAGTTTCCTGCCTCTGGTATTTTGTTATAACAGAGAAAAATGAGATAACAAAAATACACTAGGACATATACAGCTCCAGTACTTACTGAAATCCTACCTCCTGAGAGTAACTCTCCAACTGAGAGCAACTTCTTTCTGGTTTCATATGGAGAGATCAACAGTATATTTAAGAAAAATTTTATGGTAAAGAGAGGTAGTTTGTTCCATGTACCAAAAACTGGAAAGCATATAATCAATGGAGTGAGGCAGCTGGGCAGAGGCTGGCATTCTGGAGTACACAAGCACATCTCGACTGAAAGGAGACATGTGTTCCTTAACTCAGGGAACAGGAGGAAGCATAAGCCAGGTATCACAGTTGCAGGACATAGGTATTTTCAATGAGAAGCTGAAAATAGTAATGAAGTTTGAAAATCTCCTAAGTTTTAAATATTAGAAATCAAAATATTTTTCAAATATTGGTGATCTGAAACAAAGCCAAATTGCTTTCAGATGCTTAAGGGCTGCACTATGACATCAGCAAAATGAGCTCTCATTCTGCCTCTCAACCAAATGCCCTTCTCCAGCAAGCCTGTGGCTAGCCACATATGGGCACACATATGGGGCACGCATGGGGATAGGAAGCTGTTTCTGTCTTCTACGGTCTTGTGCTCCTTTGTGGACAGCTACAGTGACATCACATAATGGCTATGTAGTAGGCCATTGTTAAAGAAGGATGCAACTGTCCAGCTTGAGAGTCTTCATCAAGGAGAGGAGCCTATTCATCATTTCATCAAATATGCAATCAAACTGGGGATAGAGAAGCCTGTTGTTTCTTTTACAGGTCTGGCAGTAGCTTGCTGTGTGGCTTTAGACATGACAACCTACTCTGCTTGCTCTCTGAAAGATATTGCAAACAAAATATCCTGGAAAAGTAAATGAAATTCTTTGAAAACTACACAGCTTCATTTATTTCCAAATTTTATCATGGCAGCATCAATACTTATTAGCTATCACATAAAATTGTCTTATTAGTTTTTAGATTGACAAAGGTTGCAATGTACTTCTGATGTCTGATATCATTTTAAATATATATGCACAATGAGGAAGACCCTACATTTATACAGTGATAATAACCTGGGGTTTCTCATCTCACTCTCACTTAGGAGAAAAATACCATGCACAAACACAAGCTTTCATGAAAACTCATGCCACACAAGCTAGTTAATCAAGAGCTACTAGAGTTAATTTATACCACATGGTCACTGAAAATCCTTTACGTTTGCCAGGAAGCCAATAGAAAATGAAGTGGCATCATTTGAGAACTTCCTTTCTGTTGTACCATAAATAGCTCAGCTTCTGATAAAACTAGATTTAATATGCTGTGAAGACAAAAGGGACCCTTTACCTATGATCTGCTGATGTAGCTGAAAGCAGGGGCGTCTCTAATTGGGTATGTTCTGATAGTCTCTGACATGCATGGTGATTAGGCCATTTTAGATAAACAGGATATGCTGATCAATGAAAACTATTAATGTCTTAAGCAAATGATCAGGGTATTAATAATTAATTTTGTGAGGGAAATGTCATCTTGGATCTCAGGATTGATTTACTACGTTAAGCAGTTTCTCAAAGCAATTAAAATTTGCTAGGCCAATGTATCCAATTACACAATAAAGATTTAATTCACAATATGATACTATTTACAGGGCAGATTTTGCGAAGAGCTGGAGATTTTTAAGGATGAAGAAATACAGGGGCTCTGAGGACATTTATTTACATTCAGGTACATAAGGTTCACCCTCACTAATGAGAAATAATGGGGTCATTGACAATAATTTGTAGAGTGGGCAGGAGCAACAGAAGCACCAGGTTTTCTAGAGGAAGCTGAAGAGTCATGAATCTCACATGTATCTGTGGTGCAAGATACAAAGTTTCATATTTTCAGGTTTCCTGCCAGACCCAGGAAAAAAAGTGCAGGATGTTCCAAGAGTTATGGCGGCAATAGATCTCCCTTGCAGCTTGCGGCCCTCTCTGGTTTATGGGAAGGTGACTGTAGCGAAGGTAGTATACTCTGCACTAACTTTGAGATCTTGCCCAAGACAGAGACTCATAAATCCTTGGGAGAAAGCCACAGAATGGAACAGAACTTGGTTATTTTCTCTAAGTTGGCTGCTTTAGTCAGAGCTAGAAGGAGAAGAATAACTGAGAAGTATATAATATTTTAAAATATTCCTAAACAGCGTGAAACTTTGCATTTCCCTTTATACAATGTAAATACTAATAGTAATAATGAAGACCTCAACATAAAGAGCTAAAAAAAACATAGTTTTGTTTTTTTCATAGGAGCTAGGCTTACCAGTTGGGCATGCCGGCATATGCCTATTTTCCCAGGATTCGGGGAGGCTGAGCCAGGAGGATCACGAATTCAAGCCCAGCCCGGGTAATTTAGTGATTTAGCAAGACCCTGTTTCAAAATTTAAAATAAATAAATAAATAAATAAATAAATCAGTCTAGGTATATAGCTCAGTGTTAAGGCTCTGTGTTTAAGCCCTTGTACCAAAAACAAAACAAAAAACACAACCCCTCCAAACAAAACTATTCATTTCCAGGAATCTACAGAAAGGGCTCTGTCACATGTAATACCTTTCAGTACTTTGCTTAAAAAATTCTACTACGATGCACATACAAATTCAGCTTGGCAGAAAGTGTGTTTATCATATAGCAGGGGCAGTGCTAGGTATTGTGTATACGGGGGTAAGGAAAGCATAGGCCTTGTCTTCAGTGAGCTCACGGTTTACTTGTGAAAGAGGAAAATATACCAGTGATTGAAATTCAGTGTAAAGTGTGGAATAAGTCTATTAAGTACAGAGCGCTAAATAAACAAAAGAATATTGTGAAAAAAAAAAAAGAATATTGTGTAGCTGAGTTAGGAGACAGCATAAGACAGGGGTTTTAAGAAAGCAGTCCAAAGAAGCAGAGCGAACGCCAAGCATAAATAGGAGGGAGACTCTAAGACAGCCACAAGGAAAGCAAGCAGGCAACAAGCTGGGAGTTTACAGCACTGTAGTTATAGCAATGCAAGAACATAGAAAGCACCATTGGCCAAATCAGACTCACGCTCTAAGCATGGATCTAGCATATTCCAGCTGTGGTTCATCTTCAGAAAGACTGCACAAGTATATACCACACACACACTTAGGTGTGCACATTGGTGGCCGTGTGCAGAAGGCTCTGAGCATGTGTGCTGGCACAAAGCTGTCGTAAAATGATTTTCCTTGTTCAAAGGAACATAGCACAGCTTGTGGTTAGGAATTAGGGAACAGTAAGAAAAATGGAAGACAAAAATCAGAATCCTGGTTTCCAATCTGTCTTATCAAACATTCAGACTTGATTCCGAAGGCCAAGAGGCAAGTGCGAATGACTTTCGGTAGGGGGAAAATTGATTTCTCTGTGTGGAGGTCCGCTTCATATGCAACCCCAAAAGCAGAATATTTTTTTCTTTTGCTTTCCTCCTCTGGCCAATAAATTAACTATGTCTTTAACTACTAAGAAGACTTGCAATACATAGTACACTTTCAAGGCCTTATTACAGCAGGACTACATGGGAAAACACTTCATTTAGAATTAAGCATGTTGAATTATTTCCTCTTGGTTGTGGCACAGATTATCTGACTTTGGGAAAGCCACTTAAAAGCTGTGAATATGTGGCGCACTTGAGGCTGGGATCGGGTCACAGCTCTCAACTTCTTCCTGAGTGTGTGCTGAAGATCAACTGACATGTTTTCTAAATGAATGATTATTATTATACTTTAGATTCAGATTCAGCTCGATTCCATACCCAGACAAATAGATGTTTAACTTTAAGAAGACAGAGAGATCTTTATTTTACTCATTGATATTTAAGAGGCACATGCATAGCCACAATCATCGATAAATAGTTGCTATAAACTGAAAGGATAAATGGGCCTCATGTCTTTTGTGATACTATTCTATGCTTTTATATTTACTTTCATTTAATCCTTTGCAACTGTCCTGGGGGTGAGGCATCCATATCCTCTATAAAATTAGAACTTTGGAAATTAGAATATTAGAATCTGTGGAACCTGTCCAAGGTCAAGCTAATTGGAAGCCTATATTCAAAGCCTATCTCCTCATACTTCATGTACTGCACTTTTGCTAAGAGTAATGAACTGTTTTCTAAAGATGGCATGTCTTTGAAAGTATAACATAAAATTCTGATGGTGACTCTTTTCTGTCTCTCTCTGCTTTTCATGTTGTCTTTCTGCAGAAGCAAAACTGGATGGCAGTAAGCAAATGTACAGAATTAATGTAATATTCACAACGTGAAGCAAAGCACAAGTTTTAGAGCTGCAACTTTACCAGAGATTACATCCCGCTACTGTTAACTCAGAATTCTTGTAACAGCATGCCCGTGAGTAAGTTCCTCTCCCCCAAGTGCAAGAACAACATGAACATTTGTTTTCTTGCTAATTATTATTTAGAGCACTGCTATTCTTAAATCAGGAATTTTAAAAAGGAGCATCCACAGTCCCCAGTTGTATAGTTGAGCGTTTCTAACTCTACAATTAGCTAATGAGGGGTGCAGTCAGTCACAGTGGTAGAGAAGCAGTGAACAGAACTGAAAGCAGACAGAAAGCAGACTTCCTCAGAAAGTGCCGTGCCAGTCACTTAGAAAGAAAATGGCACACAGTCAAATCTTAATGTACAATCAATCAACAGATATTTATTGAGTAAACATTATTCAAAGTGTAATTGGAAGAATACAAAGAGTTATGGGTCAAGGTCTCTGTCCACAAGGACACTGTAAACTCAGCTGAGTAGAAAATAGTATGGACTATATAAAATATCTTATAAGTGATATAAATGAGTGATACAGACAATTTATGCTGTATTGCCATGTAAAGCTGGTCTATGGTGTCCTGGATACTGAAAATTGAGATCACATTAGTCAAATAAATGAGGTCACTAGGCATTCCTCTTTGTACTCCCTTTGTATTCTGCCTAAAAACAAAAGAAGCGCTTCTGCTCTTGTATGTGACATCTTTCCTAGTTTAATGGAAATTGCAGTACATAGTGTGCTAAGAACGTAGAGAAAATCAGCAGTGCTTGATTTCTGTCATTGCATTGCTTACGGCAATCAAGTGAAGAATGCAAAAGAAGAAAGCATCTAAGGGGCTTGGGTAATGGATCTGGGAAGCCACACTGATGGACCAAGAGCTAGACGCATGTACGATGGAACTCCTTCAACATACTATACTCACTTATCAAGAGCGATTTATTTTATTTCTACCAAGATGTATATTAGAAAGTACCTTATTGAAAGATGGAAGACAAACTATGGTGCATAATCCTTCTAAGCCATTTTTAAGAGTTTACTAGTTGAAAAATACCTGTCACTTTTCTTTTTTTTTTTCTTTTTTCTTTTCTTTTCTCTTTCTTTCTTTCTTTCTTTCTTTCTTTTTTTTGTGGTACTGGGGATTGAACTCTGGCCTTGTACTTGCTAGGCAGGCCCTTATGCTGCTGAGCTATATCCCCAGCCCTATAACTGTACTTGTGATGACTATCTATAAAAGTAAGGATTACAGTAGATAGAAAATTTCTAAAATGACAGCCATCCATCCAACCAATACTTCACTGTTTTAGTTTGACAGGGGTCTATGTTACATTATCAGAAAGCCATAAAAGTGGAAAGACTTATTTTGGAAAACAAATTTATTAAATTTTTCTTGAAGTACATTTCTACTGACACTTTCTTAATTTCTTTGAACTCATAAACTTTCATGTTTTCATGTTGGACGTTGCTACTGAGAAGTCCATTTTTAAAAACTAAAGCAATCTTAATAATCACTGTATGGTAATTTGAAAGATCTCTGGAACAAAATTTGGAATATTTGTCATGTAGGCTCAAAACTGCTATTTAGTTCTTAGCCAAATTTTCTCTTCACTAAAAAAAGGAGATCTGGGCCGATAATTTCTTAGGTTTCCTGAAACTGTGAGTAGCATGGGAGAAGAACTGTACACTCAGATGTTTCATTCATTAAATGAAGAATGACCACTATGCCTTTGGCATTGACTAAACTATTTGTAGCTTCTCAAGATTCCTTAGATTACATCAGTTTCCCACTCTTTCTGGTTTGAAACGCCTTGCCTTTATGTGCTAAGTATGAAGCTGCTATAGGAAATTTGATCTCAGGGCACAAATATGTATCTCTTATCCCTAGACTCCACTAACTAATCACTTACCATACAATCTTTTGCACTTTCACTGAATTTTACTTGTACTAAAGTAACATATGTGTATTCCTTGCTTCTTTTCACTCCTGCAAGAGAAGTACTTTCAGGGAGCAGGACTTGTTTTCTGATGCCTCAGGAGTGACACATTTAAAAATGTGTACATACTATCATTTACTGATTGTTTTTGTGTTATTATTATTATTATTAGACAATAATTGTATAAGCACACTCATTGACAGATATACAGATACTTTTTTCTAATATTGCCCAAACTTGCAGTCTAATATGTAATTTGGTTAACAATTTTCCAGCTCAGCCCTAGCATCTATTGTCTGTATTTCTGTTTTGACAGTACTCATATTTTCTTGGAGCTAATAATTTGCTTTGTATTTGCTTAGGTTTCTAAATATATCTCATGATTTCATCCTAAATGTATTACCATATCGAATACTTTCAGTCTGTTTAAACATATACCCTAATCTATTAATTTTAGTAACTTTTATTTACGTAGAACATGTAGATAATAAGTGTTTTAACAATCAGTCACAAAGCAGACAGGCTTCAAGGTTTCACAATACTTAGCTAAGAGAGACAAGTTAAGTGATCGAAGGTGTGATTTCATGTATAGAGAGCAAACTTTACAATGTGGCCAGCAAATAAGATGCATAAAAGGTCGTGCAACTAGACTTGTAAATAATGTAGGCAATGTAATGACAGAAAGTTATACATACTTGCTGAAGAAATGACAGTGTATATCACCTATAGAGCACGTTCTCTGTCATAGTCATCAATGTATTTTTTTATCTAATATAATCTTTAAAATGATGCTTTAAAGTAGACAATTCTATTTCCGCTTTATAGGTGCAACGAATTTCTCCTATTAGACTCAGAAGTAATGGTGGGAGGACTTTAAATCTTTTCTTGATTTTATTGAGTCATATTTTACATACTGATATATATTCTTCTAATGTGTAGTTTAATGAGGTTTTTATTTTGTTATTTTTTTCAGTTTTGATAATTTATTTTATTGATAATGTAGAGCATATAATATTCATTTCAAAGGATATAAAGTCACTGAAAGTATAATTTTTACTTAATAAAGAAATTTAAATTATGTAGAGTAATAACTATATAATATATTTATACTTGCCCTGAAATAATTGTTTTAAATTAAAATAAATTGTAACACAATTAAATTAATGCTAAAATTTTCTAAAGCATATTTGAATTATTGAAAGTCCATGGTTTTACATAGGAAGGTATTTATTTCTTTTATCTCTCACATTTAGACAGATAAATTCATTTGATTAGGATAGATTCTGGAGATTATGTTGAGGAAATCTTTTTTGTGTGTGAAGGGTAAAATCTTTTGTCTTCTTACTACAAGAATATTATTCGTAAGCTGGACTTTCATAAGAAGTAGCATATTAGCAATGGTGGAGGGTACAGGTAATAAAAACTCACATAGAAAACAGATTTATATATGGATACTGTCTGTCAATTAATGCTCAAAACTCCACCTTCCTCCTCAAAACACGTGATTTTTTTCACATATCTCCACAAATATTTAATAGAAAATCCAAAATTTAATGACTTATAATAAAGAATATTTTATTTTTTATTTTTATCTTTTATTCATTTTAATGAGAAAAAAAGATAAAATAGCAATAAAACAGTTTCAAAACAGGTGACTCATCCAGATGACTGACACTGACAAAAGACCTTCAAGGTGCCACATACAGTTTCAGGGTAAATCCTGAGGGGATTTGGCTGACCTTGTCAGATACAAAAGTTACATTTTTAGTTACTTGCTTTAACTTGGTCTTAGCCATCCAGCAGAAAAGTATAACCGCAAGGTATAAAAGTAATGCCATATTAATAAACTGATCTGTAAAAGGCTCAAGTCAACAACTGACAAATGCCATTTGTGCTGATAACTCACTACTATTATGGACTATTGGACTATATTGGGTTATTTTGCTGAATTC
>NDGM011256407.1:18016-28047 GCA_002564305.1 Octomys mimax
CTATTGGACTATATTGGGTTATTTTGCTGAATTCAAGTACCTACAATCTTTACACTGGCTTCAGGATGTAAAGACCCTTTAAAAACTCCTCCAAATACAGCTTCTCTAACTGCAGAGGAACACCCAACTCTGACAAAATAAAACAAAAAAGAGGGATATGAATAAAGAACTGTTTTGTAGTGAAAAAATATATGTATATAAAAGATATACACAGCTACTTTCTCTTAGTTCAATGAGAAGAGAGGTTTGTACTAATATTGTTTAGACAAGATGTCATGTCTACATCTTGTCCTCTGAATAACTACTAAGAAGACGATATGCAATATTTTAATTATTGTGAGTTGTCATACTAACCTGTTTTGATGAGATTTTTTAAATGAAAATAACTATATGATTATCACTACCAGAAAGATGTGCAATGTTTCACTTACCTTGAATGTGAACCCTAATGTTTGACTCCAAAGTGTGAACACTTAATCATTCTGTTGCAGTTCTTATAACTGGTTATATGTAAGTTCATCATTAGCATAATAGGGGCTGGGGAGATTGCTCAGTAGAATAAGTGCCTGCCTGGCAAGTGTGAGGTCCTAAGTTCAATTCCCATACCTCACACATACACACACAAATAACAGTTAGTTTTAATATATAAAAATGTTTTCCTCTCATATTTTGACTGCTTCTGAGATAATTCATCCTTCTTTTAGAGTACGATTTGTAAACTATTTCACTCTTCTTACAATAAAAACAAAAACAAGGCAGATCACAGCACAAGGCAGGGAATTTCACAGTTCCTGACCTCTTGTCCTGACCCACACAAATGAAATCTAATTGATTATGACACTCTTTCCTACTAGGCCAACTATAGACCCCAAATCTTCTCAACATAGCATTTCAAGAAACTACGACAAAATCAATACCAGTTGCAAATAAAATAAAAATCCCTTTGCTTCCCTGTGGTGGTTGAGTTCACTGCCTTAGAATCATACAGCTAGGTTTAAATCCCAGCTTTACCACTTAGCTGCGAACGCTGGGCAAGTCACTTAACCTTTGTCAGCCTTGCTTTCCCTCTTTGGTGAATCCATAGATATATAAGGTGGTTGAAAAGAATACCTAATAAAAATCTTTGTAACCAGATTCTGTTAGTAAAAGCTAAGCATGGCTTTGGCTTTGAGCAGGCAAACTTGCAGAGGGAGGAGACAGATAGTCACAGAAATGATGGGCACTGGGAGCCAGCAGTTTCAGAGAGCACAGCGTCCAGAAGGGAAACGTTTGCATTCCCTCCTAAGCATGAGAGGAAAGAAGGTCCAGGCCTTGGGAGCAACGACACTGGCAGAAATTAAACTGTTACCTCTGCTCTGGGGGTATTAGGAAGCAAACATTGCAGACTCTGTTAAGGCTCCTACCTCCAGAGAGGGAAAGAAAGATTTCTTAACAACCACATCACGTTTGTTTTCCTTCTGCCCACTGGTGTGCTGCAGAGTGCCAATTCTGCTAAACTCCCAAATAAATCACTGTTAATGAAGCATGTTGCACATACAGACAGCAACAGGCATTTTTTAATCACTTAAACTAAAGAAGAGCTAAAGCTAAGCACAAAACACCCCAATACCTAATATATTAGGTGTCAGATTTAAAGAAGCAGAAACCGTGTGACTCTCAGGGCTTCTACTTGGATACACTAAGTAGGGAAGTAAAGCCTACTAGTATATTCATCATTATGCACAGGTTGCCGTTTGCTCCGATAGCTAAATCAGATATCTAGTAGCCAAAAAGAGAATCTATATCTACTTAATCAGGAGAAAAAAAAAGGTTTCAAACATAAAATCAAATTATTATGGTCTGTTCCAGAAGGAAACAGACTATAATATTCTATATTCTTTGCTCGTAGATTATTAACTGATTTATAGTAACTGACTTATATTGTGATATAGTCATGAAGCAAGACAGGGTTTGCCTCATAGAGACTTTTTTATTCCATTAGAAAGATAAATAATTTATTACTTTAAGGGGGCTGAATAGTGTACAAGTTCATTAGGATCACTGAAGAATAAATAAGGTCTGTTCAGGCCTAAGTTCAAATCTTCATTTTTATATCCATTACATGTATTATTTCAGAAAAATTATTTCTGACCTTGAACCTTTCATCTACAAGATGGAAGCAGCGTCACCTACTTTGGGAGTTTAAGCAAACACACAAGAGGTGATGCATGAAAGGGTAAGGACCATAATAAAAAGAGCAATATAATCCTTACCACCATTTTCATCCTTCCTAGCAAATTCAAAAGTCACTCTCTTACAGCAACTGCAGCTGGGGGATATGAAACTACCCACCTCTTTGCTATGCTGTAATACAGAGCCTGATTTGCAGCTTATTATATTAGGTCATAGGAAAAAAAAAACTTGTGTGCTCCATATCTTCAATTGTGGACAGAATTAAACATTATAACATTTGTTTAAATTTTCCACTGAACACCTGCAATATGTCAGGCTCTATATTAAGCATAGGATATCATAGTGAGTTGGAGAAAGCCTGCCCTCATTGAGCTTGTATTGTAGGGCACTTTTACCCATGATTCTGCTTTCTTGAGGGAGGAAGAGGCTAGTTTCCAATGAAGCACCTGAAGTGTCATTGTAGCTCAATCAATGGATGCATGCAGATGTTGGACTATTTCCATATAATTGGACAATATTACTGAATTGTATTTGGAATAGCAATGTTTTTAGGGTCTTCCAAACAAAAAAGAAGTATGTAGACAAATCTGAATCTCAAGAGTGAAAAATGGCAAAGTAATAATAATGACATTTTTCTTTAGTACAGAGTATTTTTCCATAGTACGGAGTATGCATTAGTTACTATTCAAAAGTTGTATATAAATCATTAATGCTCATAATAACTTGAGGAGGAAGGCATATGATTTTGTTCCCACTTGTCAAAGAAGAAAGTGGGTTTGGGTTGGTGGGTTAGCCCTTTATTTCTTTAATATACCTGTCTTGTTCACCTCTAAATGGGTAAAGCAACAATTTCTTCTCTGAATATTGCATCAGGGTAGATAACACAGACATTGTAAAAGAAAGTAAAAAGCAGTAAGCCATCAAACTTCTTGACTAAAGTTTCCTTTCTCTGGATTGTTGGGGATACTTTTCACCATCAGGCACAAGCCAATGAGACTCAGTCACAGCACCTGGATCCAAAGTTGTTAGCATGTCAAGGCATTTTTTCCCTACACAAAAAGCAGCAGAAATTGTGCATGTGACAGATTTCATAAAGTTATGTATTATGCTTATCATTAATGGGTGGTTATACACCTAGTTAGTGTAATAGTCAGAATGGGTTAAGCAGGCAGACTTACACCAAACTGGACAAACACTAGTTGGTTCTGAGAGAACCAGATTTCAGGGATGGACTGTTACACATATAACAACAGATTCCCCTGTAGTTCTCTGTGTGAAATGAGCCCATGCTGCCAATCTACTTTCAACCATTCTATTTATATTCTTATTTAAAGTGCCAAAGAGTGGTCATTTTCAGTTATAAAATGACTTTTCATGCATTAATTCTTCCCACACTGGTTGAGATGAGGGCTAAGGTTCCAGTATAATAATTTTTGGCATAGAAACTGAGGCATAAGAGAGCACAGTAATTAGATATGATTTCAATATTAAGAATAAACAAATATGTTTCTGTTTAAAGTGAATATTGGAGACAGGCAGTAATTAGAGAATGGGGAAAGATAGCCGACTCTCTCTTGACCAAGTGGTCAAGGTGGTCTCTGCAGTGGTAAGATATTATGTTCTCATGTTCATTTTGTACAGTACGCAGGGAGCAACACAATACTCTTTTGTGGTTTCTTGCCAAGAATGCACGTGATCATGAGAAAACTTTAGACAAGTGGGAGATAGTCTAAGACATCATTGACCATTAGTTTCAAAAACAACAATACATCAAAAGGCAGGGAAAACCCTCAGAAACTGTCCCCAATGGAAACATAGAAAGGAGAAATATATACACGTTGAGATTCTAGTCTAAGTCCTGGAAAAGAAACTCCACATTAGTGGATGAATTGGTAAATTTCAAATAGAATATGTTGTTTAGTTTACAGTATTGTGACAATACTAATTACTTGATTTTGATTATATACCTATACATGATATTAATATTTAAAGTACAAGAGTGAAGGGCACATTGGAAACTGCATCATTTCTTGCAAATCTTTTATGAGTTTATAATTATTTTGGCATAAAGCTAAAGTTTTCTCTTTCCATTATTTTTACAAAAGTAGAAATAGCCTTGAAAGAAATGTGCATACATGATATTATTGTAGATGTTAGATTTATGATTTGTAGTACAATTTCTGGATAAATTTAAGGATTCCATCTGTGCCCACTGAAAAGATGGGCAAAAGAGAAATTATGTGAAATGACAAGTGTGTATTTCTGCAAGATGCAATTATTATTGTTAGTTTTTTACTTCATTGCAACTTAATTAAAATTAGATTTCTGAACAGTCTAACTAAGAATGAAAAGAATTAGCTTAATACAGAAAAAAAAAGCAAAATTCTGTGCAGGAATACTGAGGCTGGGACATACAGGTTTCCCCTAAATTTCTTATTTACTGCCAGTGTCAGCTCTTTGCAGTGAAATGTGACTGACTGCTGGATAAAGAAAGACAGAAACATAAAAATGGCAATAATGTAATAAGATCAATTCTTTTTCTATTATCAAAATCCATCCCTAATTTAGCAGTCTCAGAATGTTGCTGCTAAAAGACTGTAATCATGGTAGTTATCTATGGAAACTAAGATTTATTTTATTCATATACAAAATTTTGAGAATGTTATGGTGACATTAGAATAAACTTGGAAATTGACACTATCTCAGTCATGTGGCAAAGAAAAAAAGAAAAATCTAAACAGTTGAAATTACATCAGGAAAACTTAATTTCCTAATTTTTCTAAAGACTTGCCTCCACACATTTCAGATTTGTATTTCATTACCCAGCTGCCCTCATGTGTTGATCCTCAGCTGCAAGTTGATATTTCTGGCAGTAGGGGAAAAAAACAAAAACAAAAACAAACAAACAAACAAACACAAAAACTGGGTAAAGTAGGTCTTGCTGGTACCTTCATTCACCTGCCCGTAAATACACCTAAGATATAAATACTCATCTGGCCTTCCTAGCTTTCCATTTCAGGCTGAGCCTCCTTCTCAGGTTACCTCATGGAACCTGTGTAAGAGAGAGGAAGAGAAGCTTGGGAAAGGCTGGCCTTAACGGAGCAGGAGGACAGTCTGCATGTGCTCGGGGGAACCACTTTCTGAAATCATCTCCCACGTGTCTGTTCTGCCAAGTGGAGGAAGACAATTTTCTCTAGCTAGAAAAATATTTTTTTGCCTATGTTCACTGAGTTCTTGACTCAGTAGGCCCCCGCGCGGGGCTTCCAGCAGCGAGGCACAAAGGCGACAGACTGCAAGTGGCCCCAGTAGACTTTGTCCCAAGAGATTCTACACTATCCTGAATTCTACACTCTCCTCATTCAGGAAGGAGTCTAAGGAGTCATGGTGAAACACGCTCAGAGACACCAAGAGAATAAATAGAAGATGTATGTTTCGTCTCACGTGTCGATGCTAACGTGGGCTCCAAGTATAACCTCTTTCATGCAGACCCCCAACCTTACCCATGCTTTGTCTTAATTCTTTTCAGCATCTAATCTTCACCTTCAGCAATCACTTATTAAAACTTCCACACATCCTTAGTCTTAAATCTCACAGGTCACATTTCTAAGCTACACTGAATAAACACCCCACATATAACCAAAAATGTGGGAATAATATGTAATGTTTTTCATTAATCATTTATTTTCTTTCCTAAAAATGTAAAACCTACTGGAAATGCATCTCATTTTAGTGACATTTCTAAATATTTATTATCTATAATACATATTATTGGCATATAGAGCCTCATGTAAAATTACATTGTACATATGCAATGTGATTTTGTACATACGAGTGTGTGTGTGTGTGTGTGTGTGTGTGTGTATGTACACCCATAGGGGTATGTACATCTGTCTAAATATTTGCAGGGCTGGGTGTTATTACAATATTTTTCTATAGAGCAAAAAGATTTTAAGCAAAACCTCTATATCCTTTTGTGGTTCACTGTGCTACACTGTATCAGGTAGCTATATTCCAGATATTGTTATTTAGTAAACATGTTATGATGCATTCTAGTTGAGAATAACTTCCAAAAATATCTCATGCATTCGTAAGTGAGCAGTACAGGTCCCCAAGGAAAGCAGCATGTGCAAGTGTGCTTGTGTATATTTATATGCCACCTGGGTCTATGACATTAAAGCAGACCTAAGGCAAGGTTCTTCTAGGTAAATCAGTGTGGCCAAGGACATGCCCAGGGCTGCCACCACAGGCAGTCACTCCCTTCACACACAACCACTAGTCTAGCCTCACGGTACTAATTTTTGTCATACTCTAAATGTACAATAGAGCCTCCTTTACATTTTTCAGAACTCTTTTTTCATTATTCACTCTTTACAGTGTTTTTAACATCTTCAAATAAAAGAATATTTACATGTTTATGATAGCAAGCAGATGGTCACAGAGAATAAATATGACCATTTCCTCTAACCTAAGAGGGTTGTAGCATATCACCTGTCTCAGGGAAAAACAGAGACTAATGTGCCACCAAGTTTTGTTGTTTAGGATACTTTACAACAGCATTAGAAGAGTTCTTGATCTGAGGAACCCAGTACCTCTCATCCAGTGCTGACGAGCCCAGGGCACACATGTGCGGCAGTGGGCTGTGTGCATCATGAAAAGCTCTGGAAGGTTCACTGTCGAGCCCAGTACCTCTCATCCAGTGCTGATGAGCCCAGGGCACACATGTGTGGCAGGGGGCTGTGTACATCATGTAAAGCTCTGGAAGGTGCACTGTCACTGCTTAGTCAGTTCTCAACATTGCAGCCACAGGTTTATGACCTCAGCATAAGTTTGGCCAAGTGCCTACCTACAACTTTGCACCTGCAGAAACTACGTTTATTATGCAAGAGAAGACCGTAGTATTCTAACTCTCACCCATCTCTGCAGCATGAACCTAGGATGCAGTCATACTAGGCATTACTGTTAGCTGCCTACACCTTGCTAATTTTGTGTCTTCAGCCTTCCTATTCCTTCATCTCTGTAGGTAGATTCAAATCTGTAGCTTAGATGAACTTCGACAGGAAGATTCTTTGACTTTCTACTTTTAACTTAATACTTTTTACATGTTCTTTGGAAGCATCCAGAATTTCTCTCATTGGAGCACTTACTACATAGAATTAAGACCGGTGTCTTCATCTGATTTTGCTATGCCCTGAAGAGAGAGACAGTTATGTTTCATCATCAGTATGCTGAAAGTATTCACATAGTCAATATATGCTGAAATGTTTTAAACTATGATGTAGTCACTCAGCACTATGTGAGAAGGTTTATATTTCGCTGGCTAGCTTTGTAGACAAAAGTTTGTGAGCTCACTTGGACATCTAAATAAAGTTCAATAAAAGCATGCATAAATAATTTATATAGATATCTATATTATCAATTGGAATTATGTTAAAAGTTGGTATGATTTGGAGAATTCAAGGTTCCATCTAATTGGGAAGACTATTAAGCAAAGTAGACAGACTACCTTATTTCAAGATTCCTCAAAGACTTTAATAAGACAAAACAGGCTTTAAGTCTCTAAAAGGAGCGGTGTGCTACATGTTGTCTACCAGGTATGCTGGACCAGAGCTTCGTTGCCATGCATGAGCATCACATTGAACAAAGGACCCTCAGGACTAACTTTGGTCATGTTTATCATCTTGACCAAGAGCTAATCTAAGGGCCAAATCTCTTATCATGGGACCTAAACTCCTTACAAATTGCATCTTATACCCCAAATCCTAAGTACTGCCATCAATCATCTGTTTTCGTAAGTAATCCTGGAATATAATCGCAAGTGATGATACAGCGATCACACAGCCTTCAACATAAAAAAGTCTTACCTAGCTATTTATAAAGGTTTCTGATTCCTAATTTACAGTAATATTTTATTCTTTTCTCAAATTTTAAATGTTCTTTGAGTACGTTAAGTTTATCTAAAATCAGCAGGTCCAGGTGATAATACATTACACAAAACTGTCATATTAATACAGTGTGAAATCCACAGAACTTGAGAAAGTGTTAAATCATCCCTAAACTCTAAGCTGAACAGTGGTATTTTCCAAACTGCAAAGGAAACTAAACAACATATTTTTGGATTTCTCCATTTTAATTTCCATTTATTTAAGTAGAAGTTAAAGCTTACAAATATAAATCCACTAATCTCAAACAATGCTGCAACTACTACCCTATAACACCTTTAGATAGATAAATTAATAATTTTAGTAATGAGAATTCTAGTAATGAGAAATTAAACTTTAGTCATTTTCTAAAAAAAAATATACTAGTACCTTAAGTACTGTATTATCAAGATGAAATCCAGTCTTATATTAACAGAGATGAATAAGATCTAGGATTATAGATCAACATAAATAAAACATCAATTTATGTACAGTATATAGAATATTCATATGATCTGATTTCTTATTCCAATTTGGTAGTTAATGAAAATACGTAGCTTTAGTTCTCAATAGGAATGAGTCCATCGTCACTGTTTCTTCAGTTGTCAACCACTCAGTGCCAAGCAACCCACTTTTGGAACTCCTATAGCTGACACATACCTAGAGGTCCCAGAAGGCTCATGTGCTTACAGGTGCAGCCCTCAGAGGTGGCTGGATTTGGGTTCTGTGGATGTGGATTAAAGGGACAATAGTGGGATTAAAGGTGTGCAGTACTGGATTGGTGCACCAACTACTCAATTCTGGTCATTCATGTGGGTACTGGGAGCCCCAGGCTAGGGATGGGTGGGGAACCCAAAAGGCTTATCATCTGAGAGGTACAACAGGCAACAGGAGGCTCTCTGAAGCTGCTGCTTGGTCATTTGTTGTTTGGTGCCTCCGGCCTGCAGTGCCCCACACTCTTGATCCTTTGCAATGGCCTCTGCAGTGCCACCCTGCACTGAAGCCAGCTGACTATGGACTGAGACCTCCAGAAACTCTAAACTAAATTGTTTCATCTTTAACTTGAGTGATAGCTATTTTCTTTCAGCATCGAGAATTCAACTTAGGCAATAATAAACTGTATTCTCTTCAGATTCTGGTTCCTTAGGTTTTTCTAAATAAGGTATGTGATTTTTATGCAAAAATGCAAAACATTTCAATTTTTGAAATGCATAGTTTAAACCATACAATTTAACTAACTGAACTCTTAGTTTGGACTAAGACATCAAGATTACTTTGTAAATTGTAGTATCAGTATGTTTATCAACAGTTGAACAGAAAACAGTGAAAATATTTTAGTTACTGATAACTGCTGGTGATGAACTATCTGCATAAATAACTCCTTTCTTTATTTCTTCAATTCAACAAAACTCATCTGAAATCCTATATTTCAAATTTTCTTTTCCCTCATCCTATCCAGTTTTTCTCTTTTTTTTTGTGTAACTAGCCAAAAAAATTGACAGACATTGCTACTGATTTAAACTGTTTGTTTGTTGTTTTTTATGCTGAATGCTAGCAAGTTTATTTGACATCTGATGTCGTGGAAAGACTTTTTTTTTTCCAGAGTCGTCACATTTATTTATTCATTTATAGCTCACTGTACCTACTTTCTAAAATGCTTATCATCACATTTTTCTAATGAAATAGATGCTTTTTTACTGGCCCATTTATAGTAATTAATGCATTGCATATTGTTTTCTTAGTGGTTATTCACTGTACACGATGCAGACATGATATTCTGTCTCAAACACTACTACAACAAAACTCTATTTATTGAATTATGAGAGTGGAGCTGTATACCTATCTTAACTATTTTGAGTATAAAAATACAAAAGGGTCGTTAGTTTTGTCAGAGAAGGGCATTCCATTGTCATTTAAATATTGTAGGTGCTTGAATTCAGC
>NDGM011256409.1:1896-19737 GCA_002564305.1 Octomys mimax
CTGAGCCGGACTGCTTTGTTGAAGCAGCCACTTAAAGAACTGAGCTAAGGGGCAGGCCCCCCTAGACATGTATTAATACAAATAAAAAAATTTAAAAACATCTAATTCTCTGAATTGACTCATTTTCTTCTCAGTGAATGTGTGTGTCCCAGTTATTATGGGTACTAACTACATGTCTTTTTATACCAATACCATGACCAACAACATATTTCTGCCTTCAAAGGTAGAGTTCTAAATCATTTTACTTGGCTCAAATACCAATAATTGATCGCCAGCAGTCTGTACTCTGATCCATCTCTTCCTCTCTTCTAGTGCTCTCCCTTTCTAAAGATGTCACTGAATCCTGTATTAAAAGGCCACATGCACAGGTGAAGGGGAATGAATGAAACCCTTACCCTTCATTAAAGGCTAGGATCATGCAGCATCTAAAATTTCCTTTTCCTGATCTGTAAGCGTCTTTACTGGGGCAACCTCCACGAAATATAAGACAACTGATTCAGTGACATATCAGATACACATTTATATGACGACCCACTAAAATCTCATCATTTTGTTCTTTTAATTCAAGAATCGTTCCATTTTCTGCTCTACTAAAATACCCAAAGATGGACTTTTACAGGACAGTTCACTCTATACAGAGTGACCATTCACCTGAATAGGGAAAAAAAGATTCACTCTGAGTAAGTGGAAAAGACAGCTACTGTCTTTTCAGCATGGCATATATTGTTCCTATGGGGACTAAAATACTACCACACTGCATAAGTGATCAGCATCGATTTTTTTTTTAAAGCCTTAAATGATATTAAGTGCTGAAATTTAAATAGAACTAAACATATTGTCTTTAAAACCAATTTTTTTATGAAATAAGAAAACATGATGGGTTGTCCAATTACAGCGAAAACATCCACAAATCCAGTTAGGTAAAAAAGCAATTCTTTATTGATGCACATATGTGTCCAATATGCATTAGTCCTCATGCATTGAGAAAGCTTCTCATGGACAACCAGCTTCTCTATATGTTTCAATATAAAAATTACCAGAAGTCACTTTAAAATCACAAGGGTCAAAATGCTTGAATATAATCTCAAAGATATAGACAAATGGCAAGTCACCCCTGAGAAGCTGAATAATAAAATACTATTTGCCAAGTGTGTTTGTGAAACTTATTTAAGCCTTGCTACACCAGGGTGAAAGGATCTACCCAGGTAAGGGCTTCTGCTTTTGCAGAAAATGAAGTTATTTGCACAAAGGTAGAAAGAGAATTTGGGCTTCATTCTTTAGCATTTATACCAAGAGAGCTCCATTTGGTGCCCCCCAGAGAGGTGGAAATTAAGCTGACTGGCCAAGTTCTTCTCAGAGGAGCTGGTTGCATGGGTACTGTGGTTTGTTTCTAAGCTGATAGGGCCTTATGCACCATTTCAAAAGGTGCTTGAATGCAAACAGAAACACTGTCAAGAGCCTGAGTTCATTCTTATTTTTGCTCATGTTTTTTTAAAGACCAGGTGATTGAACATTCAAGTATCTCTGCTTCTGAATTTCTGTGTTTTACCCTGGGTCAATCCACATATGTTAGGAACATGCCTTCCCTACACAATAAAAGCATAATCTTGGAGCAGACATCATTTACTTCTCCAGTCATAGAGAAATGCCTGGTAAACTAATAGCTATCAAAGACGCAATTTAGATTTGTCCCTAAAAGATGTAAAGTTACTGAAATAGTGCTTCAACAGGGCTGGCCAAATAGCTCAGCGCAATTGAGGCTGGGTGTGGTGGTGCATGCCTATAATCCCAGCTCTTGGGAAGCTGTAAACAGGTGGATCGCTGCGAGTCTGATCTATCAGTGAGACCCTGAACACCCTGTAGACCCTTTCCTAAACTTTAAAAAAAAAAAAAAAAAATTGCTTCAGTAGAACTAGGTGATTTTTTTTTAAAAAGGGCACAAAACCAACTCAATAAAATCAAGCGGTATTAGAGTTGCACCCTTTGTGGGTGTACCGCGCATCCTCAGGGAAGTGTGGAGAACTCTGAGCAAACAATATCAAAGGTATTCTGCAGCTTTAGGTGAGATCACAGGCACTAAAACATCTGGGCAAAGAGTACACAATGCATCTTGCTTAGCCTGAGTACTCTTTCAGCCTTAAAGATTAAAAATCCTTACACATCCCCTTGCCTGTTCTGTGACAAGTACAAGGAAATGTAATTTTCCACAAGACCTTCTCTGTACTAGGGACAGCTCTTTTCTCTTAAGCAGGACCTACATCAGTGCCTGACAATCCGCCAGCGCTTAGTAAATACTAAATTCTATAAACTTAAAACCCTGTCCTGCTAAATTTTGCAAATGAAAAATTATTAGTGGTGTTAATGTAGGAGATAGCTAAGTTTTTCTCAAGAAACCTAGATTTGTGTACGAATGTCAACACAGATTGTTGGAACTGTTGCCAATCCAGTTGGATGCGCCATGATTTACATTGGGTAGGTTGAGTGGCTTTATTCAAGGGTTCTGGTTTCTTATATATATATACTGGGTCTGCCCAAGAAGAGCAGCAATAGAACTGCAGCATATTCAGGTAGTCTTGATACTGTAGGGACAGCCAGGGGGCAACAGGCAGCACAGGACACATTCTGTGTGGTGGGCATGGTGGAGATGATGAAAAGTTTACTGTGTGTGACATAGTTCAGGAAGGTGCTGCTTGTGGGATGTCTGCATGCAGCTGCCCTGTGCCGCTTGACCTCCTGAGTCTTTGCTTATTCTAGAAATAAAGGCTAAGGCCCTAGTTAACTTACATTAGACCAATATGTGGAACAATTAGTTTTATGGATTAGCTTGCCCTCTAAGTGTGGACAAGGCAAAGACCCCAGGATGAGAAGTTCATCCCCCAAGCTTTTCCCTGCCTGTCTGCTGCTTGGCAGGCCCCCCACTGCTCAGTCTTATATGAAAAGCTTCAGCTTTGGACTTCTTTCATTTGCTGAGCTCCTCATTCTGCACCAGAATGATCTTCAGGTTGCGTCAGCCTCACCTGAATTCCTGCATTCTTGCTAGCATAGGGGCAGAGCCAGCAAGGAGGAGGGTCCCCTGAAAGGGCACCTAGCCTCCCAGACACTGCCTGATGCATCAAGACCAGGACCCCAGGAGAGCCAGCAGTAAAACAAGCACTGCCTAGGAGCCAGTTCTCACATCTGTCCCCAACTCTGAAGGGGACTCATGGTGATACTGTTAAGTTCTCTAGGCTCTGGCTTTCTGATTCTGGACTATATTTCCTTGAAAGTATCTTTGGTCCTAAAGTCTTCTGACACAATGAAACATTCTACATTCCTTCTGAAAACTGTGTGACACATTACTCAACTTTGTGAGGCAGAATTCACCATGCTCTTCCTGAAGATGAGCTGTTTGAATTGTGGAAGGTAACATCTCACCAATGCCTTATAAATGCTCGTCCTGGTGCTGAAAACAGAATACTGTGACTCTTGGTAGTTCACTAAGATGCATGCTCACTCCAGTCACCCAGAAGGCTGCATTGAAGACAGTATTTTCTATTTTCTGCTAGTCATTAAGTATGGCGCCTACGACACACTGACACACACTCTTTGCAAGTCTTTCATTCTGCCATGGACCAAAATATTTGTGTCTCCCTGAATGTAAGTATTAACACTCAGTCCTCAGTGTGATGGGACTGCAGGTGGAACGCCAGGAAGGAATTACATCACATGAGTGGAACCTTCCAGAATGGGGCTGGAGCCCAGATGAGGGGGCCCAGGGAGCTTCATCCTACCGTACGAGCTGACAGCTGTCTATGAATCACGGAGCAGGCCATGGCCCAATACTAAGTCTGCCGGGGCCTTAATTTTGCACTCTCCAGTCTACAGAAGTGTGAGAAATAAGTGTTTGTTGTTGAAGCCACTGTGTCTATACTATTTTGTTGCAGTAGCGCAAAGCGACAAAGACTGAGGACAAGTCTTTCTCCTATCTCTTTATAGATTATGTGAAAGCTTTTGTTCTTGAGATATGACATCGCCCTAACTGTCCAGGTGCTGATCACTTCCTTCCGACTGGAACCCCTCCTCTTTCTGCGTGAATGCAGTGTTCCTTATCACGGGCTGCCCAGCTGGCTAGCATGGCTGGGAAGAGCGCCCTTACCTGCCCCATCATTGTCTCCTTATACTGCTTCTTCTGGGTCACTTTGATTGGAGGCAACTTTGTCACAGCAGACACCAGGAAGTTCATGAGAATGTCCTCACAGTTGGCCAGTTGGTCCACCATGTTCTTCAGAGTGGCTGGCAGGTAATGGGTGTACAGGTAGTGATAATATCTGCGAAAACCAGAGGTGACACAGGGGCTGCTGTTAGGCAACGACAAGTGAGCTTTCCCAAGCAAGTATTCTTTGACTCCTTAAGTGTGTCGCCAGTGATAATCACGATAATGATGCTAGCTATCACTTTTACAGTGCTTTGTATATGCTTAATAATATTCAAAAGTGTTTTACAAAAGAAGGCTCTATATCTCATCCTCATATGGAATCTAGAGGCAGGTGGCATTGTCTCCACTTTATAGGCAAGTAAATAAGGCACAGAGATACATACAGCTGCAGACACTGCTTTGCCTGTCTAATTTTAACATAAGGCCGATAAGAAAGAAACTACCTGGTGGCAAGACAACTTATATTACCTCCAATGGAGACAAATTTGAATGATGCAGGTTTATCTGTGCGGTGGCAGTAGGGGAAAGGCGAACACAGAACTTTAAAGGGCTGAAATATAAGATCAAGATTCAGCCAGTCTAAATGTTTACACCCTGGGCATTTCCAGGCCTACACTGGAGGTGACAAGATTCTCTTGCTTTCTAAAACAGCAGACTAAGGAATGATCGATGTGTCCACCTTCCTAAGACCAAGGCTAGGTGATTCATTACTGACGGGCTGGGAACTATCAATTGTTACCCTCAGTAGTACTATGTCTTGCGATCTGGCTCCAGTCCACTGGCTTTCAAGACCAAATACCTGCAAATGAGCGTGCAGGTTTTAATCTCCATCCGCGCCTGCTTTCAACACACACTTTTGGATCTCCTAAAGGGCCCCAAATGAAACTTCTGTGTTTTCTGCCACGCTCACCACATCCACAGCTTTTTCCACTTCTGATGCCTACTTTGTCTTTCCAGCCATCAGGCCAACAAACACGGGAACCATCAGCCTCTACGCCCGACGTGCAAGGCTATCACGCGGACATATCTTCATGATCTGTCCACAATCTGGTCACTCCTAACCATTTCCCTCACTCACTTCCTGGGTCCAGGCGCACGAACTTCCACCTGGAAGATGCCAATCAGTAGGTCTCCTGTCTACCCCTGCTCCTGGTAGCCCATTCTCAGTATCCAGAGGTGCTGAACTGACCTCCTCTGTCTGCTCTGCCCCATGCCTTGCACAGTTCTCCCAGTCACACAGAAGAACGGCCAGGTCCTCCTGTGCTGGGCTCACACAGACCTCTCCAAATTCTTTCATCCACTCCACTCCACATCACTCTGACTCCGCGATCCTTCCCCCTCCCTCCTCTGGTACCTCTCTGGAAACACTGCGCCAGCAGTCCCCACACCACGCTTAGCCAACCACTTCTCTCCCTCAGGGTTCTCTTCTATCTTATCTGCTCAATGAAGCAGCAGCTCTCTTCCAACCTACCCCACCTCGGCTATGACTCTTACTCTTTCTCCTATAACATTCAGCTTGTTTACATCCTGTAAAATCACGATATATGCTGCGTCTTCCCATTAGACTGCAGGCACTGCATTGGCAAGGAACTGATTCTGTTTTACCCACTGGTGAATCCCAAGCACCTACCACAGTGACTGGGGCTGTTCAGTTAAATACAGTGTTTACATTTATTAATATTACTCTCAATATTCAGTTACTAACAGCCCCGAGTCTGTCTTTGGGCTTCAGCATAACTGACAGTGCTCCTCTCCCATGACCTCTGGAAATGCAATAAGCCAGGAAGCATATTTGCCACATGAACAGAACTTAGGCAGGGATACAGATTAATTTCTGTTGATGCTGTTAACAAGATTTGACTTAAGGTTCTACTTATGCAGTTGCCAGCTCTGTAAAATCTCAAAGAGGGATGCCTGAACTCCTCACTTGTGGTAAATAGCAGCTCCTGTCAACACCATGGAATAGTCGTTTGTCCACTTAGACGTGTAGCCCCAGCGCTCCTTAGAGTTATCCCAGAAGTGGCTGCGAGCAGGGTACCCCACAATCCTCTCGGGGAAGCTCTGCCACACCGTGAAGGCGAAATCCACCTGCAGGAAGACACAGCCAAACAAGCAATCAAGTGTTAACAAATGTCAACAAAATATTACCTTTCCCCTGCTAATTCATAATGTGAGATCCCGGGACTGTTGCAAAACATTAATTCCATGTATTCATCAGCAAATTAAATTGACTGCTTGACATTTTGCCCCATAATTATGCACATTCTAATGTTTTCTGCTAAGGAAATTTCAGACTAGTGAAGAAATGAAAGAAAGGGGGCAAAAAGTTTGCTGGCATGTCCTTTAGAAATCTGATCTAGTCAAGCCAAAAAACCCCAAAACCAACCAAGTCAAAAGATCAGTTGCTTCTGCACCCCAGTGGTGCAGGTGATGCTGGTCCAGTAGAGGAGCACACATGTCCTCGCAGATGACAGCAGATTCTGCATATGGCAGGAAGGCGCACACAGCACCGTGACCAGCCTGCACCAAGGCGGGTGGGATACAAATGAACGCATTCTCTTCAGACACAGGGCAAAGATTTTCTTTTCACAAAGGGCACGGCTGGAGCATTAAATGAAATAAATCAGATGCGCATGCTTGAATATCGCGTGGCTTTTTTTTCTGTGAGAAACCAAAGTATAAATAAATCACAGCAAAATAAAGGACAGATAACAGGAAACAGGGAGACAGATCTCTTGCAAAAAGGGGGAGAAATGAGAGACAGAAGGAGGGCTGGGGAGAAAAGTGACTTTAGATGCACTGTGTCTTGAGTGTTGGCTCCCCGCAATGAGGGTGGCCACTGCATACTGCAAACATGGGCTGACAGAAATAAAAGAAAAAGCCCTTGAAAAAAGTTTTAAAAAGCAATTATACCAGTAAAAATAACATTAACATTAAGTTTGAGCACAAACTTTCACAGGAAGCTGAGTAGATACCCCAAAGCCAATATAATCTGGGTTTCGCAGGTTCGAAGACCCACATAGAACAAATGAAACCTAGAAAAAGCACCCGGGAGCAGTCACTAGGAAGAATTAGGGATAGTGACACTTCAGTGAAGTGACAGGACTGCAAAAGGCAGCTCAGGAACTGCCCAGTGCTCATGAGAAATCGAAGCTGGTACCTCGGGCCTGCTGTCGATTAGCACGTCTAATTACTGCATGCTGTGTTTCCTAGTCTGTAAGCTCATTTCTGACTTTGTACGACCCTTTCAAGAGTCATAAATAAAAATAAATATACAAATAATAAAATCGCAATAGAAAGCAAACAGATCACAGCGACAACCTGTGACGATCAGAACACTGCAGCCACGCTTACAGGTACTGACACTCTAGCTCACCGTTTCCTCAGTTCCCCTGTGAGGTGCTCTCCTTTACAGAAAGGAGAACCAAGCTACACAGAGGACCAAACAACCTGTCTAGGTCTGCTAAGTGACAGAGCCCAGGTTCCAAGCCAGGCAGCGTGGTTTCAATCTCAGTGTGGATTGCACACTAACCCCTTTCTCTCTGGCTCTGTTGCCTCAGTGCTGAAAGCCATTTATCTCTTCCAGAAGCCACAATTCCCCCTCCAAGCCTTGTTTCATCTCTTCTTCAGAAGCAGCACAAATGGAAATTTCATCTATTCTGTAAATATTTTCAGTCCCAGTGCTGTGCCAGTGGCTGGAGGGACTGATGCTGCTAAGTTCTGGCCTTAGAGTCAAGAGGTTCAAGGTTCTGTGACACACATCAGCACACAATGGGGCACTCATCAGCTGTAACAAGGAACAAAATGCGGACAGGGCAACAACATGCGTGGAACGCAAAAAACACGAGACTAGGTGCCACGTGTCATGTGATTTTTTTTTTTTTTTAATGTATTTGGTTCTTATAGGGTTTCACTATGCAGCTCAGAGTCACAGTGATCCTCCTGTTTTCAGCCTTCCCAGGGCTGGGATTATAGGTGTAAACCACTAACCCACTACACCTGGCCAGCTCAGCCCGCCCTGGGGACAGGGCTGGAATGACAGGTGTTTTAGTACACTGAGCTATCTCGCCAGCCCACATCATGTGATTTTATGCATTTGAAATGTCCAGAACAGACAGATTCATGAGACAAGAAACAGCAGGTTGTTAAATGATGGGAGAGACTCTTCAACCGGAACAGAGGTGAATCGGGGAAGAGGCACATGGCTGTAATCCCTGCATTCAAGAGGCAGAGGCAGGAGGACTGTTTGAGTTTGGGGCCAGACTGCCCTACACAGTAAGACCCTGTCTCAAACAAATGAAGAAAAAACAACAATTCAACAAGACAGGTGATGATGACCAGACAACACTGTCAAGGAACCAAGTCCCACTGAGTTGTACACAGTGCCATGTTTAACTTAGGTTGTGTGAATCTTACCTTAATAACATAAAAAGGCGGAACAAATAAGTCTAGATCAGTGTTTCACAAGCTTTTTGCCATATGGCTGTACCACATATTCTACTGCTTAAATTATTTAGGTAGTATTTTTCTTTTCTTTTCTTTTTTTTTTTAATGTATTTAGTACAGGGTCTACAGGGTCTCACTACATAGATCAGACTTGTAGTGATCGTCCTGTTTCAGCCTCCCAAGTGCTGGAATTCCAGGCATGCGCCACCATGCCTCGACTAGGTCTCTGGCTCAGCACGCCCCGGGGGTGGGGCCAGCATGGCACGCCAAGCACTGAACCTGGTCCCTGTGCTCTGCCTGACCAGGCGCGTTAGTCCGCTAAGCTATCTGGCTGGCCCAATATTTTTCTTTAAATTAGCTCTCTATTTTAATTGGCTTCCTTTAGTTTAAAAAAAAAACAAAAACAACTTAGTAAAATCCTAAATCTGATCGGTGGCTATATTATTTTCCTAACAAACATTAAAATAAAACCATAATTATTAAAATAAAACCCTCTTGCAGTAAACCATGGAAAAGCATTTTATGTACACAAACCTTGTTTTGGGAAACACTGGCTCAGGTGATTTTTAAAGATCCTCTGATCACTTAATTCTTCCGATTTAGTCATAACTCAAAGTTTTTCATAAATAGCCATAGATTTATATTTGTATCAAGTCCCATTTGGTGTCTATGATGACTTATTTTATGTGCCAGCTAACTACTGTAAGAAATAGTTTCTGAGCACATCCTTGAGAGTGTTTTGGGCTGAGACTGACCTGTGGCTCAGCGGCTGCAGCCAGGCAGCCTGTCCTACACTTGGGTGGGGGCCACTCGGTACACAGAGGGTAGGCACAGAACAAAGAGGATGGAGGAAGGAATTCTCTACTTTTTCTTCCAGCCTGCCTACGTGTGCGGGGACCTGATCTTCTATTACACCCGGTCTGGGATTTAACCACAGCGCCTCAGGTTCCCAGGCCATCAGATTACCTGGGATTATACTTCAGCATCCCTGGCTTCCACCACGGTGTGAACCAACTCCTCAAGAGTAAATCTTGGGCCGGGGAGATAGCTCAGTAGAATAAGTGCTTGCCTCGCAAACACCTGAGTTCCATCCCCAGCTCCACAAAAAAAAAAAAAAAAAGTAAATCCCTACTCCTTCTGTCTTCGGAAAAGTCTAATACCCCAACCTGTCTCAAAATCAGGTTACTACAGCTCCAAGACATCTTCCATAGGGACTAAGAGGAGCTGGGTGGTGCCGCACACACGCTAACTTGGCGGGCAGGGCAGCATCTTCACATTCACAGACAGCAGGGGAGCGCACAGCATTTGCCCGAAGACTGAAATTAGGTCATGAAACCTGCGAGTCACTGCTGGGCTTCAGTATGAATAGAGCCTGCGGACGGCCTCGTGGATCATGCAGGCTTTGTCAAAGAAGCGGCCCTGCCGCCAGCAGTCTTTGGGGTTTTCCATTGTTCTTTGAAAAGGAAACACACTCACTAGCAACCACTGTAGAACCCAATGGGGTGTTTTCATCACATGCGTTTCTTACTATCTCAAAGCTGTTTCAAGTTCTTTTAAAGGAATTCAAAAGTAAATTCAGATAAAACTATGGTTCTTGTGATAGCTCTTTCATGAAGATCATTAACACATCAAAGAAGGCAAAGGTCAGCGTAAAGTCTGTTCTCCTAAAAATCAACATCTGTTTTCTTTTGAGGATTTGCAGCAACCTTGATAAATGTAAATAACCATAAACCAACTATATCCAATACCTTTAGTATGCTGCTGGAAAACCTATCTTTACTGCTATAGAGAGGTATTTATGCCAGCTAAGAACCCTGAACTGAGCCAGCCTCAATTCACCTAACGAAAGAGAGAAGATAACTCCCTGCCCCTGTCCTCGTAGGCGACACATCCATTCCACCCATCAGCAGCAAAAGCAAACAGACAGCCAGCCCCTTAAATTTACATATTATTTTCAACCCACGTTAACTTCTAATTACTTCTCATACAACACATGTTCCTCCCAGCATGCACCGAGTAGTTGGAATTGCTATTCTTTGCATGGAAATTTACCAGCACAAAGATCTACCACAGTAGCTTTAAGCTATTTCACCACAGGACATGGAAAAATAAAGCCTAGAGGGAGACTAATTGCTTGTGCCCAGGAGAAGATGTAAGAGGAATCGGGGCTCCAGATCACAGGATGATGAGGTGGACCTATGGTGGATGAGGGTTCACCATTTGTGCCACTTGGCATCGTGCTGTTCGTCCTGTGTTTACCCTCAGAGGTGTGTATCTCCCCTCCTTGCCCTGCTTTGTGCCCCGTGATATTGGACACCTCACATCCTGATCATCATTGGTGGCTGGCATTCGGCTTGGGTAGGTCAGAGGGACCACCAGCTTGAAGATGAAGGACAGACAGGGAAGGCAAGATAATCGTTTCCCGCCTCCTTCCTATGTGGGCACGAGAGTTCCGGCAGCAGCCACACTTCTCCACAGACACCGCTCTTGCAGGAAGCCTCTATTCCCTCCTACTCATTTCTCCAAGACTTCAGAAGTGTGATTCCTTGTCCGACTCCTTCTGGCCTAGGGGTAGACACTGCTTCCTGCTCTAGTTATACACAGGTGCCTCACCATCTCATATGGCATCCACTAATCCCTCCCCGCAGAACCCCAAATCCTTCCACTTGCATCACCTGACTGGGATGTGGCTTGCTGCCAGGACTGACAGACACAGGCAGGAACTATAACTGAAGAACCCGGCATGGAGTCCAGAACAAAGGAATCGCTCCATAAATACTTGCTGCATGAACATGCTCCAAACGTGCCAGCTTCCCTCCTGGGAAGCTGCAGGAGAACACAGGCTGGAGTGCCCTGGAGCCTGCATTTCCCAGCTATCTCTGAAGCCCTCTGAATGTTAAGCATATTTTCCCCCAGCCCCCCCCCGGGCCCCAACGCACACGTGACTCAACTGGCCGGGTGTCCACCCTTCCATCCGTGCAGCACTCATTCCTGACCCCATTCATTCAACAAGTATTTATAGAACTGGACTACACAGAAAGTAGTCCAGTATGGTGAGGGCGGGACACTGTCCTCAGTTTATTTAGGTTGCCCTTGTACACAGCATCTGTCCAACTCTACCTGATGGAAACTGGAAGCAGCTATGGCATTTCAAGGAGGAGACACTGAATGGGCCAGGCAAGGGCAGCACCTACTTCCACTACTTGAACCAGACTGGGGTCTAGGAAAGTAAGTGCTGGGAAGGGATGAGGTGTAACCTCAGTGGAAAGTTATTATGAGTAAAAGAGAAACAGCAAACAAGAAGGAAAGGAAACGTGGTTAAGACTGTGCTTTTCTAAGCAGCTATAGTTAAAATTCATCTCTGGTACGCCTCATTTTTACATAGTGGGCTTTGATCTCATCACTCATTTCAGAGATCAACAGACAACTGGGTCACAAAGGTTGCAACTTCTACCATGTCCCCCGCCCGCTTCTCTCTCTCTGGACATTTTTGGGCACTCATCCCCGAACACCTGAATTAGCAGGAAGTCTCCACTTCAGCCTTCAGGGAACTGCTTATGTATGTGGGGGAAATGCTGAGCGTGGGTGGAGACCGATCTCCCTCAGGACCCCCTAAAACAGCACACAGGGCACAGGCATCAGGATAGGTGTGTTTGCTCTGAGCTGAACATTTTTAGTCCCTCCCCCCTTGTTCTGCACACCCGCCACAGCTGGGCTGTCAACACAAAATAAAGGTGGGGGTGCAGGCAGGTACGTTGATGAGGAACCAATTAGCAAAGAAACAAAGGAAAAGGCGCCCTCACCAGGGTGCCAGGTGATGGCAAGGTGCTAACAGAAATGGGGCTAGTGAGTACTGATTCCACAGGAAAGCTTGAAAAATGTCTTTGTCTTCCACCAAGACAAGGACAAGAAGCACTGGTACCCTGGGACCTGGGGCACCTGCCTGAAGAGCCCAGTGCTCGGGGTGGTTCTTACCTCGGTTGTGGAAAGCACAGTGTCCTCGTCAAGGCTGAGCACAGCATCTGTGACGATGTTGTCATAGGGCAGAAAGCGGCTGCTCATAACCTGGGCGGAGAGAGAGCAGGCAGGAGGGAGAGAGGGAGGGAGGGGAAAGTGGTCAGTGGGTCCTGCTGTGCGAAGGTTCCCTTCCTCACCTCCAAGCACGTTCTAACATCAACACTGGAAGGCTGGCGTCGCCTGGCAGTGCCCACTCACTGGTTCAGAAATGGTTCTTCTGGGCATCATCAGCATGCCAGTCCCTTGCTAGTCAAAGGTAAGTAAAACGCATGCCCTGTCTTTGAGGAGCTCATGGTCTGTAGAGCCCTGGAGGCAGATGACCAGGTCTAGCTTGAAATGAAAAGATGCCAGGGTGCATCTAAGCAGCTGAGAAGAGGACAGCTTCACAGGAGAGTGACACCAAGGACCTCAATGTGCAGAAAGTTACCACGCAGAGCGAAATGGGGCAATAAAAAGAGCGACTCCTTAGGGCCCAAGAGCCCAAGCAGGAAACCACAGCCCACAGGGCAGCAGGGTGGAAGAGGCTACAGCAGTGACGTCACACATGGACCACACACCACGGAAGGTGTGCAGAGATTTGCACACTTGACCACAGTTATTTTAGTACAGATCATGATGAACACGTACACATCTACAAGGTGGCTATACCATCAAAGGTAGTAAGTTATTTACAAGGCGCAGGTGTGTGTGTGTGTGTGTGTGTGCGTGTGCGCATGCGTGTACGTGCACTCCAGTGTTTGTGTGGTGAGTTGGAAATGGGAGCGGAGAGGCCAACTTGTGGCAGCCCGGCTCACTTCTGCGGTGAAGGCCACACAAAGCCTCGTGTCTTCGGACTGTTTAGGATACCCAGGAAATGCTCCAAGACCTTGCCACACCTCATCTTACTGTATCTTTGGGACGACACATCTTATGAAGCCAACTGGGGCACAGAAAGGTTAAGGTTACCCTGGAGATGGGGCGAGACTTCAGCCCAGCCACCTCTGTGTTGCCCCTTGCTCGCTATGGTCTGGGAAGAACCTGAAAGTGAATCTAACGACACGTGTGGCGTTCCTGTGATGCTATGCGACAACAAATGTGCACAGGGAGATGCCAGGGACAAGGCGTGCTCGCCGTCCACTCTGAAGGCACCGATCAAGGTCAGGGAATGAAGCAAGTGAATGCTGGAGATGAAGACAAGGGTGAGCGGGAGGCACTGGGCCGGCAGCCAGAGATTCCCCCTTACAAATCAGGGCACCCCAAGCAGCCCAAGCTGTGCTGACGCCAGGAAGCCAGCTTCACCTCAGGCCTTGTCTCAGTTCGGGCTGCAGGCCTGTGAAGCGCCTGGAGATCGTCAGAGACTAGAGAGTGGACAGTGACCCAGCTACTCCTCCTTGGGGAACTCCGGGGAAGGACGCGCAGCACAAACAGCTGCAGGGGCTGCTTCTGCGGTATCTGTCAACTGGGTCAGGGTGTCTTAAAAAAAAAACCTTCCTCAGGCTTTCAAAATAAAATATAACACAAAGAGATCAGCAACCCCACAGCCAAGGCGCTCAGAAATCTCCGCCTGAAGCGATTCTCCTGGTACTGTTTACATTATCCACTGAGGAAGGAAGAAACCATTAGCTGCCCGCTTAGTGGTGCCCTGACCTTTCCCTTGTTAAGCCTACCGGGGAAAACTGCAAAGACAAGGCCTATAAATTCAAAACAGAAGTTTGCAGCCAAAGCAGCACACACATCCATTTTAAGTCGAGGACTAGGCATGGAGATTTTCGGGTGCAGCAAGAGGAGGATGCGGGTTTCTTCCCCAACAGCTGGTCCCATCGCTGGCTTCCAAGGGATCTATCTGCCTGCCTCCCTCTCAGCCCACGCCATCAGTAAACTCCCTGCACATCAGCCAGCCACCTCCTAATTTTCCCACTGAAACCAGAGGCTTTCTTTTAAACAGCCAGCCTCAGCTACGTTGCTGAAAGGATTACGATGAGAAGAAGCAAAACACACACTGGGGCGATCCTGGATAAACCAGCCTTTCTCCATTCATTTCGGAAATGTCTGGCTCCCACAGCAGACCCAACTCTTTCAGAACTAACAAACAGCTAGTAAATGACCAAGGCTGAAGAACTTCACTATCCAGAGGGGAAGATAAGAAACGCACACAGATTATTACAAAGTCCAACTACAGTTCATAGTTTGGAGCATCAGCCGTCCTCCTGAAGTTCTCTGGAGAAAGTATACTGCATCATTTGCTGTCTTCCTGCCCTACACATTAGGTACAGTGAGTTTTGCATTTACTCAAGGATGGATTAAGCACATAGATTAAGCAACTCACCATAGATCACACCAAAGTAAATACAAGTCATGACACTACAACATGTCTTGGGGGAACTGCTGGCATTCACTGAAACCTCACGAATGTGGAACAGGCACAGGGCTAAGCACCTGATGCGTCATCGCTCGTCAGACCCACACCAGGGGCCTCAGTCTCAGCCTAGCTTCCTGGAACAGATGGAGCGAGGGCCAAGGGCAAATGCATCACTAGAGGGCATAATCGCAGGGCACTGGGAGGGGGAGAGAACGTGGGGTGAAAACACAGCTCCCAGGAATCGGCAGCCACAGTACAAGATCGGACTGAACAGACTGCCAGGAGCGCGGGAGCCCAGGATCCCAGGTCAAGCTCTTACAGACCCACAGCATCTCGTAAGAGACTGACAAAGCCCACAAGCAAAGGCCTCTTATTCTTTACTTTATTTTATAAAGAAAGCAACTGGGAGTTTCTTTTCACTGAACATGAAAATAGGAGATCAGTCAAGATCAAGAGCTTGAGAATACAATATGCTCTAACGTCGAATGGCTCAGAATGGGACCGGCCTGCCTAAGCTAACATATACAAAGAAAGTCCTGTCGATGTGAGTAAAGACCTGGGGCTCAGAGAAGCACAAAACCCAAAGAAATCAGAGACAAGCTGCCGGCACACACCCGGCACTGCCCACCCTTCGGGCACCGTGACTGGAGCCCTAGAGCCCCGCCTCATAGGGCAGGTTGCCAGCTGGGGAGGGGGACAGAGTCTTGCATGCTTTCACGAAACCAAGGCCAACAGTGAGATGGAGCCAGAGGGAAGAGAGGTGGATGCAGGGAGAGAGCTCCTCATCGCCTCTCCTCCACACAGGCTCACCAAGTATGCTCGTAACAGCGAGGGTTCACTCAGCTCCAGGGATGCTGTAACTCATTCCCATGATCCTGCTGGGTTCCAAGCCTGCTCCGCAGGGCCCAGTGCACAGAAGTTGCAACAATGGGCACTGAGAAGATCGTGTCCGTGTGACTATTATAGCTCTCACTGCACTCTATCGAATCATATGAAACCGCCACTTTCTTTGAGGTGGATGATAACTTCTAACAGGAGGACCTACAAGTCACTATTTGTTACTCGGGCTCACAGGTGTTTTGTTTGCTGGGAGCCAGTTTTGTGTGACCTAATCCTGGAACACTGTTGCACCAATCTCCATTTCAAGCAGTAGCTCCTGATCTCGCCACAATGGGGAACATTGGAAGGAAACACCAAGCAGAAACAGGACAAATGAGCTCACTACAGTTGCCAACAGGGAAGGAGACATGTCAAGGAGAGGCAAACATGTGAGCAGGAGCTTAGAGAACGTTATGGTGGTACGGGTCCAGCGTCCCCCAAGCCTCGGTGTTTAGCAGGTGCCTGGACCACAGGGCATGGCACTCAGGAGTGGACTGTCTTACAGAGGAGCTGGAGCTGAATGAGCCGCTGGGCGGTGGCACCTGTTGGATGGGCTCCCTCTCCTCGTCCTCCCTTCTCTCTCCGCTGCCTGCTGCCATGGAATGGGTAGCTTTTTCTCCTAGGCCCTTCCTCTGCATCACGTCTGCCCTCGAACCAGTCAAGCAAGGACTAAAGCCATGAGCTGAAATAAATCTCTGTTCCTTCAAGTTATGGCCGTTGGGCACCATGCCGCAGCAATGAGCAAAGGGGCTAAGGCAGAGGACACATGGGAATTCTGGAGGAAATGAACTGAGAGGTGGAAACACACACAAGAGACGGTAAGGGGCAGAAGACCACAGTGCACTGCGGATGACTGTGAAGTGTCCACAGGCGAAAGCCAAGAAAGTGACACTAGAAGGAAGCTCCAGCCACACCAATTAGACATTAGCAGATGGAGTCCCTGATGGGCCACAAGATGACCAGAAGATTGTTTAGTGGGCTGGAAAATGGGGCCAGCCAGGCAGCATTAGGGACTCTGGATGGAAGCCTGGGAACAAACTCAGGGTGACAATGGCCCTTGCAAGGCACCTGCAGAGGAAGACCCTGTTCTTGAAGACACAACTCATGTGGATTAACCTGGTAAGTAGAGCGTACGTGTCAACACCACCAGCAGCCTTAAGGAAAGATCACTACTGCCAGCATCTGAGTTCATTTAACCCTAGTAGCAAACCTGGGTCATAGGCATTCCTCTTTGCACTCTGTATGTGAGGGAAGTACAGTTCCAAGAACTTAAGAATATCCCCAAAGTTGAAAGGACCCATAACTCAGATCCAGGTTTTGTGGATTCAAAGGCCCAGGGCTGCCAAGCAGAGGGCGCTCTTAGCTTAGACCAGTGGTTTTAGAAAATGGAGATGAGGGTGAGAGGAAGGCCTTAGGGCCAACACCCGAGGGACCCTGTGAGAAACAAAGGCTCCTTGGGGGCTGCACACTGAGCTTCACATGAGCCTACCTTACTCTCTCCTTCAATGACGATGACAGGCACAGTAGTGGCGGGCCAGCGGTGTTTGGCAGGCAGGGGCTTGTCACAATTCCACAGAACAATTATCTGAAAGGGACATGGGTCATGAGATGGCTGGTTCACCACATCTGCCTAGGCCTCCAGCCCAGCCTCTTCCCGTAACCGAGGGCAAAGGAGGCCACTGGTGCTCCACAAGGCAGAACAGCAGAGGACAGCTCAGGATTATAAAGCACACGCACACCCCACGGCCCTCAGAACCAGAGCGGGGTCAGAAAGGTCAACCCACTCTGTCTAGAGGCTGGGGGAAGACTGCAGACACAGAAGTGAGCTCAATGTTGCTGGAGCTTACTAAAGTGGCTTTCTAAATGCTTGCATCATGCAATGATGCATGAGATAGCTCTGATCAAGTTAAGTAAAATATATATGAAACATCTGAACAGCTGCTGTGAGCTCGCATTATACCAGGCA
>NDGM011256410.1:0-25818 GCA_002564305.1 Octomys mimax
AAATACCATAGAAGGGAAGAAACATTCCTTTGTAGCTCAAATAGTTTTGTTTGCATGTACATTTAAGATCATTATAAAAGCTAATTTGATAATAAGCCTATGAAATTTAAATGCAAATATCTTTAGAGCCATCCCTCAATCTCAACTAGAAAGTAATTTTTGAAGGTGAAGGATAAGACTGCACAGGTTAGTCATTGCAGTACTATTTCTAATTATAATAAATTAAAATGAATAACCATCAATACAAGACAGAG
Organism: Octomys mimax; assembly: GCA_002564305.1. NCBI lineage: Eukaryota > Metazoa > Chordata > Mammalia > Rodentia > Octodontidae > Octomys > Octomys mimax. Next base: position 255 of record NDGM011256410.1, read on the forward strand.
TAATAATACTACTGATATATAATTGATTATGGTAATGAGAAATGGCTTATCATATTGTATATTGTGAATATTGTGTGTAATACATAGTCCAATTTTCAAAAAATTATATGTTACCTGAAATTTTTTCTCGAGATATAATGGTGCTTATGTCAGAATGTTTATGATTAGATTTCTGATGATTTTCTTCTTTATCTGCTTTCATATTACTTAATTTTGCTTTGCATAATGTGAATATAAAATTTATATAGTCAGAACATAAACAGAGCTATATAATTTTAGAGGGAACAGCAAATCATCAAAATAAGCTCTAAAATGTAAACTAACATGACACAAAACTCCTGTATTTTTCACTGTGCATCTCAGCTGCAACTATTTGTTGTCATTATTGAAACTTCTACCCAGAAGTTGTTTAACCACTTATAACATGGATCATGAAAAAGTTTTCTAAATCTCTCTTCTCTGTTGTTGATAAGAGAACAACAAAATAAATTTGAGTAGAACATTTTACTTTGCTATATTCAAAGAGAAAGATTTACTAGTCCAATGGTACTTTGTGAATCAGAAAGTTACAATATTATCTCTGGAGGACCTTCATGCTCTGAGTATTAGTTCCATGACTTTCTGATGGTCTTTTGGACTAGTTACTCAGCTGCTTTCAATTTCAGTTTTCTAAAGTGAAAGCCTAATGCCTAATCTTCTACAACCATTGTGAGGGGAAAAGGAAATTAAGAAAACGAAAACACCCTCTGCTTTAATTTTGTCTGTCATATTACTTCCCTTGACCTTCCTTACAGTGAAGGCAAAATTAACAGTCCATCAGTCTGTGAAAAGAAACTTAGAGCTGGAAACAATGCACCAATGAACCTGGACAGTCAAATGAAATGAGCAAAACCAGCTAAGAGATGAATCAAGGTAGAGAGCTGTGTATATTCTTTGCAAATGCTAAAGCAGGATGATGCCTTCCAAGACCAATGCTCAGAACCTGTCTGTGAAAATAGCATCATTTTTTTCATTTATTTTTTTCGAGCTTGAAATTTATAGCATTTATGAATCCATTTTTAAAAAGTGACAATACATGGGCTGAGGGAACATGATTAGCTTGTGTAACATAGGGAATGAAACAAATAACTGGCTAAATGTGACCTTTTGAGAGATTGAACTTTAGATAGTAGAGATGTTATTAGACAGAGACTAATTCAATGCAGTGTGTCTTAAAAAAAAATCACATCTCAGATGTTGGTCTGAATGCAGATCTACTCTCAGCCTTTTATTGTAATTAATTTAATTCATTTCATTCAATAACTTGAAATTGTTACCTTTTATATGATCTCAAGTTAGATCATTTGCTCTGTGTTTTGAAAAATAACAGCAAAAAATTTCCATCACTTCCCGTAATACATGCAGTTAATTCCCTACAGAAGCTAGCCTCTCACGGGTCTGCTTACAAGAACTTAAGAGGAGATGGAGAGAGAAAAATGTTAAGTGAATGTTTTACTCAGAGCATTTGCATGGACTGCAAAAAGTTACAATTGTCCCTGAATATATGTTATTATTACAGATAAAGGAAAGTTGCTGTTATATCCCCATTTTATGTGGGAAATATGTATGGTTTTCTTTACAGATATTTAGATTTGTTTTTTTTTTTGCTCTTCTAAGAAATTTTTAAATATTTAATAATGTTTTGCTGACTTCAAGCTTGGTGTCTTATTTACTTTTTCTCATTGCTGAAACAAAATACCTGATGCCAGGAAGTTAAAAATGAAAGGTTTATTTCAGCTTTTTTTCTACAGAGGTTTTAGTACATAGTAGACTGGCTCCAAGGCCAGGTGGCATGGCAGAGGGACACCACAGAGGAGGAAGAATTCATAGTGTTCCAGGCAGAAGGCAGTGGGCAGCAACCTGCCTTTCCCTTTTATACCACCCCGGCACAAGCCTTTGGATGTGGCATGCACACCTAGGGTGGGTCTTCTGCCTTCAGTACATCCCTTCAGCTACACCATAAACTGAGCTGATTCAATTTAGCTGGGCATTTCTTACTCTCGTTGACACAATTAGTTTACTGTCACATAGCCTTCACATAGAAAAAAACAAAACAGTAAGATAATTTTAAAAAATTAAAGGGGAAAAAAGTTCCTTTTGCAGAAATGCTGAGGTAAGTTTCTCTTGGGATATTCCTTAGACTGAGAACAGCTAAAAGCTTTTAAAGTCAGCAGATAAACCTAGTATTTCTTAGCACACAAGATGATTGACTATAGTGAATATGGACACTGAAAATTAAATTGAACAAAAATTTTAACAGTCTCTGTTATGACTTATATCGAGATGTGCCCTAAAAGCTTCATGTTTATACAGGTGGGGCCTTTTTATTTTAAAGAAAGAAAAATAAAAACAATGATACAGAATTTCTGAACAATATAGTAGAAAGTTAGCAATATTGTTGTCTTCAAAGTACTTGCTCAGATTATAAGATATAGATATGCAAAATTGATCAAACAGTATAAGCTCAAACCATTCCTTTCAATTAGAAGTCTAATTATTCCCAATTGTTCTTTCCTTTTGAGCAGATTTTGTTTTACCTTTCACAAGGTCTACTATACATTTGAGATCTTATTTACTCTATAAATTTTTTATACTAGGGAGACAACATGATGTTTACACATATGGATCTAATTTATTTCATTTATGAATATGGTCACTAGTTGCATCTATTTACCTATAAAAGACTTGAGCTTATCTTTATCATAGCTGAGTAATACTCCATTACATGAAAGTACCACATCTTTTTTATGCATTCCTCAGTTGATGGGCATTTGGGCAGTTTCCAAGATTTAGCTATTACAGAATGTGCTGCTATAAATATGGGTGTACATATATTGCTGTAGCACAATGTCTTTTATTCTTGGAAAATACTCTGAAGGGGATTAGCTGGGTAGAATAAGACTTCTAAAAATAGTTTTCTGAAGAATCTTCACACTGATTTCCACAGTGGTTGTACCAATTTATTTTACCATCAACAGTGGAGAGTGTTTCTTTTTCCTCCACAGCATCACCAGCATTTATTATTGGTTGATTTTGTGATAATATCAATTCTTTCCATGATGAGATGGAATCTTAGTGTTGTTCTAATTGCACCTTCTGAATGACCAATGATGTTGAACATTTTTTCATACATATTTTACATTTTTATTTCTTCATCTGAGAAGTGTGTATTCATCTCAGAGGCCCATTGTTGGATTAGGTCTTTGAATTTGAGGGTTTGATTTTTGTTTATTTCTTTATATGTTCTAGATAGAAGTCATTTGTCTGAGGGACAGCTGGCTAAAACTTTTCCCACTCTGTGTGTTTTATTTTCACTCTGTTGATGATTTCTTTAGATGTACAGAATCCTTGCAATAAGATGAGATCCTAATTGTTGATTATTTGAGGTACTTCTTGTAGTTTAGGTTTTGTTCATGAAGTCTCTGCCTACCCCTATGTCTTCAAGATTTGTACTTATTTTTCCTTCCATTATACTTAGTGTTTCTATTTTAATATTTAGATCTTTGATACATTTTGATTTTAGTTTAGTGCATGGTGATGAGCATGGATCTAGTTTTAGACTTCAACATGTGGAAAGCCAGGTTTTCCAGAATCATGTATTAAAGAGGGTTTCCTCAATAAATATGCTTGGTGCTTTCGTCAAAGATAAGGTGCCTGAGTGTATTTGTAGCAGTGTCTGCCTCATCTAATCTGTTCCACTGATCCTCAGGTCTGTTTTATTTTTCTAGTGTCATGCTGATTTTATCACAGTAGCTTTGCAGTATAATTTCCAGCCATGCATTGTTATACCTCCTACTTTATCTTTGTTAACCAGGACTGACCTTGCTATTCTAGGTTGCTTTGATTTCCACATGAGCTGCAGAATTATTTTCTCTAAATCTGTGAGGCATGCCAATAATATTTTGACTGGGTTTGCATTAAATCTATCTAAGCGTTTTGAGAGTATGGCCATTTCACAATGTTGTTTCTTCCTATCTATGAGCAAGAGACATTTTTCTATTTTATGATATCATCTTGGATCTCCTTTTTCAGAGAACTGTAATTTTCAACATAATGATCATTTGTTTCCTTTATTAGATTGATTTCAAGTGTATGATGCTGGAATTGATTCATATTTGGATGCTAGGAGTCATCCTGGGTGTTAATGCTACCTGCCCTAAGAATGGATAGCCTGGACAAAATGAAAGAGACAGAAAGAGTGTTGATGATGTTGCTTGTCAAATGTTGTTTGCTGTCTTCTGCTTTGCTGTTATTTCCTGCAATGCCCCTCTGACATGCTATCCTGTCTTGGAGTCAGTGAACAATGAGCTGAACCTGTCAAACTGAGCCAATTAAGTCTTTCCTTCTTTAATCTGGGGTGTCAGAGATTTTATCTTACTCAGCAACTAGAAAAGTAACTTAGATAGTCTCTCCGCAGTAAAAGTATGAAAATTAGAATTTCAGGGTCTTCCAATGATGCAGAAAATAGGGTCTACAGTTGGAATAAGAAAAAAACCTGACAGATACTAGTTTGCATGAAGTATTGAAGTCAATAGAATCAGTTGCTGATTAGATTAAGTTGATTTTTCCTTTCCTGACCAAACAAAAAAAGAAATCCATCCTAGAGGAACATAGTATTCACAAGACTCCGTTCTCTGTAAACATTCTTTTCTTCTTCTGTATTTTAGGGAAGGGTCTACAGGGTGTTCGAGATCTCACTACTAAATCAGACTCATAGTCTCCCAAGTGCTGGGATTATAGGCTTGCATCACTACGCCCAGTCTCAGTTGCCTTCTCAGGGCCCATGCCAGGTGGGACAGGCATGGCAAACCCAGGGATGGAATCCTCGGTCCCTGGTCCTGCTTGCAAGGTGCTTTAATCCGCTGAGCTATTTGGCCGGCCCAACATTTGTAATAAGGTCCAGAACTCAGTAAAAAATAACCATGTATACAGGGAAAGAAGACCAGAAATATAAGAAGAAATAAAGGAAATAGACTCAACTTGTGAATCAGATGATGATATTAACATATGTAAACTTAAAAATAGCTATAACCAGCAGGCTCACATCATAAAAGAAATACTTCTTAGCAGAATATTTGAAACTCTATGTATAGTTAAAAGAAATTCTTGAAATAAAAAATATAGTAAGAGAAATCACAAACTTGATTATTTTATTATAAAGTATATCTATAACAAAAAAGTATTGAACTGGAAGATAAGCAAGAGGAGAATAAGCTAAATAAGAAAGAAGCCAAAGGATGGGAAGTAAAAAAAAAATGTAGTGTGGTAGAATCAAGGACATGAAATTAGAATATCAAATAGAAAATAGAGAAAATTCACAACTACAGTAATGAGGTCTGGTTAGAATCTTCCCTAGCCAATAGGAAATGATAGGCCACAGATTCAGGAAAAACAATGACCTACAAACAAAATAAAGTGCAAGCCATCATTGGTACATTATTTTCCATTTTGCTAAAACTTTGGAAAAACAAAGTCAAAGAAAAATTGTTTAAAATAATGGGAAGAAAATGACGTTTTTCTTCAAAATAGGAAGAATAAGACTGACTTCCGATTTCTTCTGCCTTATCTGCAGAAATAATATTAAGACAGTGAAAAAATATATTTAAATTGAGAAAAGAATATAGATGCTAACTTTAGATCAAGTGAACATTTCTTTAAATTTTAGAACAAATACAGTAGTATTCAAACACAAAGATGGAAGAATATATTACGAGAAGGCTGACAGTAGGAAAAGCATTAAAAGGTTTCTTTTTATTCAGTCCAGATAGAAGCCCAAAACTTTACACAAAATAATTTACTAAAAAGGTTAAATATATGCATCAGTAAAAATAAATTTTAAGTGTTTGTCACAGTAATATTTTTATAAAGTGGCTTGAACTCTTTATAGAATTAAACTTTACTAGATAATAGTAATTTATAAAGTAAGAGGAAGCAAAGTTTAAAAGTACGAACATTTCTTTTCTGAAGGAATTGAAAAAATATCAAATTTAAATTTTATAAGTCTTAAAACTACCAAAATATATTGCACAATTATCTAAAGTTACCATTAAAATTATAAAATAACAATGACTTCAGAAAAGTAAAATCTAATGGAGAGACTAAATAATAAATCTTCTCTGCACTGTGCTCATCACTGCACTTGGAGTTGACTTCAGTGTAAGGAAGAGATAGGGCTGTAACTTTCCATGATACATTGTCCAATGACTTGTGAATGACCTTGTGAGTCAGAGTTCTTTTGGAGACTGACAAACTGAGGTTGACATCTAGATGTACCGTCTCTTATTTGTATGGTTGAGGCAGTTCACCTTCCTGAGTTTCAGTTTTCTCTTTGTACACAAGGGACAGCAGCATCGCCTAATCAATTTGTCGCAAAAATCTGCGTCACTATTTATGAAGTACCTAACCTAATTCAAGGCCCAATTTGAACTGAAACTCTACACCACCAGGAAAACCTATTGGTCAGCAAAGCTAAATTCATTGGACTCACTGCATCAAGGAATAAGAAGGCCTTGGAAGCATAGTATTAGGAGAAATTATGTCATATTATTTATTGAGCTTTACAGTATGAAGGGGTGAGTTTAAGGTGGTTCATGCAAGGGAAGATCTGGTTAGGGCTGAAGAGGGTTTATAAGGTAGCAGTTTGAGATTGATAGAGATAGTGAGATGAGAGTCATGGGATATGTGAGGGTGAGTGATGCATTAGCTTTGATGAGTTTGTTGTTTTATTGTCTGATAAACTTTACCTTTATTCAGATATATCCTAAAGTAAGCAACTAAATTATTCTTGCTTGTTTCTAGTATTTGGTAGTGCAGGGCTAGTAAATTATGTTCATGCAGTCCCAGTACTCTTTGCACACAGTCAGGGAAATATGATGGTTTCAGTTATCAGTCTTCTGATTATCAGTTAGGCCTTACTTTTAATATAGTGATTGAACATAACTACAGAAAAAGTCCCTGCAGGTCCTGGTAGAGTTTTTAATGAGAATATTACTTAGATTACACTATTGTTCTTATGACAGTTTTCATCTGAGGGACAGTTTACATCTCATTCAATAAACTTAGCAATGTTTCTCACATTGAGAGAGGCAAAAGCACCTGACATTCCCCTTTCTGCTGTGCCAGAAGTTGTGGGTATAGTTTAGTGAACAGCTGCCTGTCAATGTCTTCTCCCTCACCTTCCCTTACTCCCCACTGCTTGCCCTTCAGAATGCACTCAGCCACCCTGATGCCTCTTTGGAGAAGGGGAGGAGCAGGGCAAGAGGTATCTGGTGCCATTATTATCATTTCCTGTCTTACCAACCCCTAGTAGGCGGTAAGGAGAACAAGTAGCCCTTGAGAAGATTAGCCCTGCCACTGTTCACAGAAATGTAGCAATTGTCAATCCAACAGCTCACAAGATTCTGCCTTCTCATTGGATTGATGCTGTGACAGCTGTGACTGTCCTGGAGCACCACACTCACATGAACAAGTTAGGGGCCTGAGTTTGGGCCAATAGGCAGGCCTAAATGAGACAAGTACAGGCCTACCACTAGACCAATCACAGGGCTAAAGATGCTACAGAAGCAGCCCTCTCCTCACATTTCTGTAGTTGCTCTTGAAAGGCTCCCTCTGACATTAGCCAGCTCATGCTGCTGCATAGGCTCTGTTCAAATGAAGACTTTCTTCCATAGGCCTGAAAAATCTGTTCATGACTTTTTTCCTCAGTAGGGTATGTTAGAAGGTCCTGTAATTCTACTCAGGATATTTATGATTATTTAAGTCTATCAGTACATTTTAAATATATGTAACAATCACCTTCATCATAGGGACTTTGTACCTGTACATGACTTATCTAAATTCCTATTTTATCTTTTGTGAAGACAGTGGTCATTTCAGAAGAAAGAGCAATGAACACTAGGGGCAGTTAGTTTTCAAGAGGTCCAGAGACTAGCAGCCAACAGCGATCAGCACTAACGACCCTTACTCAGCAGGGTTGACTGGCATCTGGCACAAGCCAGTGTTGAACAGCAGCTGCTGGCAGCAGCAGACACCAGCATGTGTCAGAGTTACTCAAGAGTATCTGGCACAAGCTGGCCTCCAATGACGATGGCTTAGTGGAAGAGTCCACTTCCTGAAAGATCCCAGCACAAGCCAGCACGGAAGGCGGCAGCAGGCAGTGGCAGAAGCCAGCAGCTGGGTGTGTCGACTGATGACATCCAACATTACCTGGTGTTGTCTGGTGGCCTCAGGGCACAGCTGCACTTTGTGGATTCATGAGTTTTATCTGAATGGAGCAAAGAACACTTAATTGATTGGCAACAAGTTTTATCTTACAACTTATGAAAAGAAGTGACTCAAATTTTGAAAACCACCGAACATCTCTTCATGAAGTTACTATTGTCTTCTGCAATTGAGATACTGAGACTTTTTCAACTCCTAAATTTCCTAGCTACAGATAATAGTAATCTTTAAATCAGATCAAATTGTACTTAGTCTAAAGTCTTTGATCCAGCTTTTGCTCTTGCTCTGAAGTTATACATGAAATGTCCTGTCATCATTTTGATGTTATTCCTTGGAAAAATGTCTTGGCTTACTAATACTCGATAATTATTACATTATTTAGGGACTTTCTTGTCTTCCTCTGGGATTAAAAAATCACTTAGAGACATGGTACTTAGCGAACATATTAATAAAAATGTAACAAGGGGACTGGGGAGATAGCTCAGTGGTCTAAAGGCCTACATGGCAAGCTCTAGGACCTGAGTTCAATTCCTGGCACCACATGCTATGCCAGTCCCATGCTGGCCACTGAAACCGGGTGTAGTGGCACATGCACGTAATCCCAACGCTAGAGAGACCGAGACAGGAGGATCACTAAGAGTCTGAGTTGTGTAGTGAGACCCTGTACCAATTAATTAATTAAAATAATGTAAGAAGAGTGAGAACCTCATAACTTTTGAAAAAAAATTATTAATCTTTCAGCTGTACAATTGGAAAAAAAATCAAATGTTTTTGTTTGCTTATGTTCTGCAGTGAATTTCATGGGGAGCAAGGTAAAGATAAAAGGCTTTGCAAAACCTTGAGCCCAGATAATTCTTATAAAAATATCTTAGAAGAACTGTGTCCCACAGAAGACAATATTAGAAACACTTTCTCAACACCTCCCAGTGGTGATATCTTCTCAGTTTTGATGAGAAAATAATGGGAAAGCCTGATGGATTGACCAGGCAGTGATGCAAATATCCTACTGTGCTTGATAGTAGGAAATTAGGTGCAGAAAATAAATGAAAATCATATTGCTCTGCCCATTGTCAGTGCCCTGGAAGTTGGATGGTAGTGGGGGTGCATTTGTTTCTATTTTCTTAATAGACAACAGCTAACTTTCATGATAAGCACAAATAATTGAACTGCTTAGGCTTTGGCCGTGCTGTGATGGGCATTATCCTATTAATTACAAATTTAAGATTAAATTTAATGAACTGATTTAACTTGCTGCTGTGTTTGTGCCTAATTAGTTTCAATGAACAGCAAAGGGGATTTCAAATTATCGAGTTAGTGCCTACCTGATCGTAAGTAGACAGCATGAGTTGATGATTGCAGACAGACTTACATTTTAGTTTCGATGTTCAGCACTTGCTTTACTCTAGGAAGTTCACTCAATCTTTCAGAATTTAAAATTTTATGCATAAAAATGTATAATTCCATAGGTTATTTTAGGAATTTAGTAAAATACTGTGTTCAAATGCATAGTGCATGACTTTTAATTTCCTTTTTATTTTTATTTTTTATTTTTTATTTTTTTTTGCAGAACCGGGGATTGAACTCAGACCCTTGCGCTTGCCGGGGAAGCACTTATTCCACTGAGCCATCTCCCCGGCCCCTATTAATTTCCTTTTTAAAATGAGATGGGCAAAGATAAACCGTGATGGGAGACAGGGGAAAGGAAGGGAGGGAAAAAGAAAAAAGCATATTTATACACAAGGTACTTAAGATAGCTATACAGCTAGTTTCTCTTAGTTCACTGAAAAGAAAAGTTTGTGTTAATGTTGTTTGCACAAGTTATGTGTGTTTCTTGTACTCTGAATAACTACTATGAAGACAATATAGCATATGTTAATCATTGTTACTCTCCTACTAACCTGTTTTGAAATTCTTTTTTATTGTAATCATTATTTTTTCTTTTAAAAATAAAATAAAATGGGATGGTATGGTGAAAGAGTACAATTTGTTGTACAGAGAAACAGCTTTTCTTCTATTAGTATTTCAAATCTCATAACTGCTACTAAATCAAGGAATAGTTGCTCATTCAAAGAGGTGGATGGATGGCATCAAGTAGGATAAAAGTCTATCACTAGTTGTACTATGTTCTACAAAACCTTGAGCAAGACAATAGTCGTACCTCAGCTTGCTCATCTGTTAATATGTGAAGATAGTGCCAAGGGGTTAAATGACATCAAATATTGGAAAAAAGATGTATACTGCTACAAATAGCCAATAACTACAGATTCTGCACTGCAATGGTTTTCAAAAATAGATATTTTGGAGCTGACAGGCCTGGTACCACCGGAACCTCTTACCTCCAGCCAGCACTCCTACACATGGGATCCGTAGCCCATCAGAACCTCCCTTCAGCCAAGGGTCAGGCCTAGAGGGGAACCCTGAAGCAGAACTCCTGACAGAGAGGCTAGGAGAGAGATCCAGCCAGCTAATCCAGGAGCAGATCAGCTTGCCAGTGGGCCACAGTGGGTTCATCTCCATGAACTTCATCAGTAAGAAGCCGGACACAGCAGCCAGACCCAAGCCAGGCCCAGCTGGATGAGTTTGAACTTGGTAGATCTAGAGCTGGTACCAGAGCTGGTAAGCTGGTAAGCTGAGACACACTGCTAGACCCAGATCTATGAGAGAGAGAGAGAGAGAGAGAGAGAGAGAGAGAGAGAGAGAGCGCAATGGGTAACTGGGGTGAAAATTTGCCTGGAAGACTCCAGGTACATCAAGGGGAGGTAATCAGACAGAACTTAGGGAACTAATTTAAATACAAATTCCCATTTAATATCTGTTTAGCTCTACACTCATAATGCTTGCCCTTATGGTCTAAAATAAAAACCCATAAGTTACAAAAGTTTGTCAATTTTTAAATCTCACTACCATTACTAGTGTTCCTAATTGTAGTTCTGTAAATACAAAACTGTAATTGCCTTAAACACATCCCCTGGTTAATAATATCAGTAGATGCTAAGGTAATTACTTCACCAAAGCTCTTCACCAAAGGTCACATGACATTGCTATACAAAAATGACAAAGAGAAGGAGCAAAATGCATTCTCAAGCCCTGATCCCACCCAGAACAAATGCAGAGACAATAGCATAGAAGAAATTGGAAGTCACCCTCCTGAAAGCTCTGAAATAATAGTGACTGAGGTAAAGCAACCACTGCAGACAGGTATAGAGGAAATCACATTGGAAATAATCTCTGAAGTAAAGAAATAAATGATTACTGTAATGAAAGAATTACTAACTGCTTCTAAAGAAGACACTGATTAAAAAAATAGAGGAAAATAGAAAAATAAGAGAATCCTTAAATGAGAAATATAGGAGAGAAATAGAAAGCAGAAAGCAGATTCAAAGAAATATACACGAAGTTAAAACCTCAATCAAAAGCTGGCAAAACTGTTTGAATGAAAGTGAAGATAGACTTTCAGACATTGAAGACACCATTGCAGCTAGTGAAAAGGTAAGAAAAGATTTCTTAAAAACAAATAGGATGCAGGAAAATATAATTCAACATCTGCAAGATGATGCAAAGATGAACAACATAAGACTAAGAGGCATCAATGAGAAAGGAGTCAATACAAACAACATAGAAAAGAATATGGGCAGAAGTAATAGCAGAAAACTTCCCAAATACGGGGAAACAATCTGACATTCGGGTAACCAAAGCATATAGAACTCCAAATAACATCAATCCAGTTAAAACCACACCCAGACATATAATAATCAAGATCACAGAAATTTAGCACAGGAACAGTATACTAAAAGCTTCTAGAGAAAAGAAACAGACTACATTTAAAGGAAAACCCATCAGAATAGTGGCAGATTTCTCTTTACAAACCATCAGGTCAAGATGAAGTACTTTGTACTTCAAGACTTGCAAGAAAACAAATTCTAATCCCGAATGCTATACCCATTCAAACTCTCTTTCAAGTTTAATGGGGAAGTGAAATACTTTGATGACAAAGAGCAACCAACAAATATCATGTTGAGAAGGCCAACCCTACACAGACTACTAAAAGATACTCTAGAGAGGGACAAAGATGATCAGAACTCCACAAATGATAATTCTAAGAACCCACCAAATAAGGAAAACATTTAAACACAGGAGAAAAATAGGTAACCAATGGCAGGAAAATAACATGTCAAACATTAGTCAATACATCTCAGTTATAACTAACAATGTAAATGGACTCAGTTCACCAACTAAAGGAAATAGACGGCAGAGTGAATTGGGAAGCAAAATCCAACAATATTCTATATACAAAAAACATACTTAACTCATAAGGAAATTCATAGGCTGAAAGGCAAAGTATGGAAAACAGTACTACATAGAAAAAAGCAGGGGTAGCAATCCGGTTCACAGACAATCTGAACTTCAAACCATGAATGATCAAATGAAATAAAGAAGGCCACTACATACTGGTTAAGGGAAAAATACAAGGGGAAGAGGTAACACTCATAAATATGTATGCACCAAACATGGGAGCACCCAACTACATAAGGCAAATCTTAATGAACATGAAAAATCCAATATCCAATACCACAATCTTAACAGGAGACTTTAACACTCCCTTATCCATAAAGGATAGGTGAAGCAGACAAAAACTTAGCAAAGAGGTAGCAGAACTGAACCAGACCTTTGAACAAATGGACTTAGTAGACATATACATAGTGTTTCACCCAACCACAGCTGAATACACATTCTTTTCAGCTGCACATTTGACATTTTCTAAAATAGACATACTAGTCCATAGGTCATGCTTAAGTACATGCAAGAAAACAGAAATCATCCTGTGTCTATTATTGGACCACAGTGCAATAAAACTGGAAATAAATGAGAAAAGAAACTTCAGAAACCCCATAAACATGTGAAATTAAGTAACACCCTCCTCAGCAAACAATGGATTACAGATGAAATAAAACAAGAAATTAAACATTATCAGGAATTCAATGAAAATTCAAGCACAACTTATCGAAATTTGTGGGATGCATGAAAGGAGTTCTTAGTGGGAAAGGGAAAGAATTTTTTAAATTGGAAGGATAAAGTGGGATGAATATATATGAAAAATGGTTTGGATCAATGTATTGATCTTTTGATGATACAGTTTATGTTTAAATTATTTCTTACTCTGAAACTTCTTTCTTATTGTTTTTTATTTAAATGAATCTTACACATTTATATCTGGTAATGTGAACAACTAATTTGATGACAGCATTATGTAATACAGAAGCCAATGTTGAATTCCTATTCTTTTGTCTAGTGAAATCTTGTATCATTTCTTTTTTAATTTTTCTGTATTTAGGACAGGGTCTACAGGGTTGCACTACATAAATCAGACTTGTAGTGATTTCAGCTGAAAACGCTGGGGATCGAACCCCGGCTGTTGTGTCTTGTATCATTTCTAACACTGTTTTTTCTTCATATCTATATTTTGTAGCCTTCAAAAAAACCTCAAAATAAATATTTTGGAATTTAGATATTTTCTCTACATAACTGTTTCTTATATGCTATCCAACACACATTCTTTTCTTGATAAAAATAAAACTTTCTAAACACTATGAAGAATCTATAGATTCAAAAACAGAACACTAACCACATATATCCATGTTCTTACATTAAAATAACAGAAACACATTTCTAAAATTGAAGTAATCCCATGCCTCAAATTTTTCAGAGATAGAGAGCTTCTTGATAAATGAAATAGAGCTGAATCTAGTCATGCAGAAAGAGACTGTGGCAGAAGTGGAAATGAAATAACATTAATAGAAGGTTCAAATTTGGAAAATGTGCCTTAGTGCTTCACTGTTCCCAACACATATTCTCTGTGATGTAGCACCTAGTGAGCTAGGTAATTTAGCATTTTTTCACCAGCTAAATGCCATAGGACCCATTCTTAAACAGATTAAAAATCCTGTGGAGAAGATGTATTGCCAATGGTGGTGCCAGAGTTACATCTACAAAGTTTTTACTTGCTCACTATGTAATAGTCAGCTCTCTTCCTACTTGTACTACTTCCAAGCAGCAGAAATAAACATCTTCTGCCTAGATTAATCAACAACAACCTTCACTTTTAAATATGAATTCAAAAAGGTCATCATGCACATGAAGGCTGAAGCAAACAAACACAAAAATGGATACAAATAAACAAACAAGTTGGAACTGTTAGGAAAAACTGGGAAAAGAAACAAAAGTACAAGCACAACAGGAAAGATTTACTTCAAAACACACCTGGGAGAGACAACTGTGGTGCTTTGACCAGAGTAGTAACTGTCATAAAGACTATGAAATCTTTTATAGGGTAATTTCAGTAAAAGGAAGTTGTGGCTACCTACCAAAGAAGAGGCTTGTGTAATGGATGTCCAAAGACAAGGCTTGGGAAACTGTGAGGTATAGTGGTTGTTATCAGGAGCAGGGTTGAGTAATGCTATGAGTCACTGGCTGCAGCCTTGCTGGGTTGCAGGTGGGGTTTAGTTTGGTTGACTCTTGTCCCATGGTATTCAAAATTTTCCCTGTTCAGGAGGGCTGAGGGACTCACCAAAGTTGTAGGATCTTGTAGTAAGGTTCCATTAATATCCTGCATCCTTGTCAATTATGGAGGAGGAGAATCAAAATACGGGCTGTCATCTTAGTCCAGTTATCTTGTTCTGGTCTCCAAACCTCAGTTGTTGAACATTCAGAAGTTCAGCAATCTTATCTATATATCAGTAACCTTGAAATATATCACCATGGAAATGGTATTTGCTTGCAAAACATGGTTGTCTTCTGTAGAATGTTAACAGATAACAATTGTAAAGTTATATTGAAGAATCTCAGATCAATGGCAACATAAAATTTTAACATTACAATCATGATGACTTTATTAGATGTCACAGAGATACTTTCACCTAAATTTGTACATTGCCTAGGCTACACAGTGTTTGAGCATCTCTAAGTGTTGTAACATACACATGACATACATAAAACAATGCCAGCTGTCTTGTGCTGGATTGACATGTACATTTTATCACAAGCATCTAAGAACAAGTGAGAAAAGACACCAGTATGGAGAGATGTTCTTCAATTTTGCATTTTTCAAGAAACCAATACATTTAATACAGCATGAATTCAGCAGTAATAAGTGTCACAAATCAGGTCAGAATTACCCAGGGAGGCAGCTTTGTTCTGTATGGACTATTCTAGGTGTCCCTGCTAGTTATACAGAAAAGTTTGTGCTTAGACTCAGTCTCAGAAATGAGAGTTAATGACTTTTCTGAAAGTACTTTTCTCCCTTTAGCCTGAAGAGGATGGTTGTGACATGGGGGAGGAGTGATTGATGATCTGAGACCCTACTCCCAGTTGTCTTTAAGCAACAGGAAACTTTTAGAAGCAACAACCTGAGCTCCAGAAAAACAACAAACAAATATACATTTTTTAAAATATAAGCTGCACCCTCTACAAACTTTTCCTTGACATACTTGAGCTTTCCAGTTCTGTAGTTATAAAAAAAAAAAAAAACTTATCATACAAAATCCTCTGAGGTCAAAATTTATCTTTATTCTTAAAACTTCCTCAATTTTCTATCATATCCTACTTACTATTACTTTTTCAAAACAAACTTAGCTCTTGGTGCTCGGATTTTAAAATGACTCATTTTTTGTTGCTGGGAAATTTTGCTGGTTGACAACTCTTTAAGCCAACCTTGGGTTCCTATCGCTACTAAAGCAGCAGAAGAACATATTAACCCTGTAACTGTAGCTTAGGAATTTACAAAGCACAATAAATAATCTAAACATGTCAATTAAATAAAAATTTCCATTCAAACTACAACCTAAAAATGAATTTATCAATTTCTCTTTTCCTAAGCCTAGAATATTTGTTTCCCAGTTTTTGCTGGTCTCCATAACTGAGTTTTCAATTGTTAGAAATGAATTTGTTTGTTTGGACTTATGTAGGATTCCAGAGGTAGTAAAAGTGAGGCTTTAATAAGTTTGGTTAGCCCCAAAACTCATATAAACAATTTTTCAAAGAAATCTCAAAAACTGCTGAAAAAGAATAGTTAAACAAAGAAGCTCAGGTGTTACAACTGTTTACTAAGAGAGATTGAACAGATAGATGGACAAACACACAAAGACAATTGCATTTAAATTAGTGTGCACTTTTAGATCATCAATAATGAATGTTCTTGAGGCCTTGTAAAACTTCTGATCAGGGAAGAGCTAATTTCACTGAGCCACCTCCTGGGGCCGGGGAGATGGCTCAGTTGAATAAGCGCTTGCCTGGCAAGCCCAAGGACCTGAGATCAATCCCTGGTTCTGAAAAAAATAAAATTCTGATCATGGTTCCCTTTTCTGCCTGACAAATCTGCTCCAGTTTGGCATAATTTACTAACTTGACTTTTTCTGCCTTTAGCCTTTCCTTAATGCAATAAAGAAATTATAAATGGGGTCTTTCCCAAGGGAGAATTTGGTAATTTCAGTGTGACTTGAAGGGCAGGCAGATGGGATTAAATATGAAGACTCTGTCCTCACCTGGATTACTTTTGTATATAAGTCTCTTGCTCTCATCCTCTGCCAAAATTGCTCTGCCCACCCAGAGATAAAATCCTATAAGGCAGTTTTAACTTATAATACCATACACCAATTGCACCTGATTAGCAAAAAGAGTGATGAGGAGCTAAGAAATCCTGGACATAAGGGCCCTCTTTTTCTTGCCATTTCCCTGTAGGAATTAACAAGACAGATAAATTTGGAAATCAAATGTGCCAACTTTAGCCAACCAAATAAAATATGAGATGTTTAGGTTAAATATATACTCTTAAATGAAAAGCAAAATATATTTTTAGAAGGCAACACAAAGGGATATTGGTCTTCCTTCTCCAACTTCTTTGGAAGCCCTGGCTCTTGGGATTTCCCTTCCCCCATTGGGTCTCAGGTCCTCTACATGGCCTGGCCCCATCAGAGAAGGATTTTATGTGAGATTGAACAGAAACCCTAAATTCTGGTTTCTGCCAGAATTTGAGAAGTTTTTGATCTCATAGCAACTGTAAGAGAATGCTTGGGAGCCAGTAGTCTTGTTTTGAGAAATACCCCAAGCAGGACCTGGAGATTCTCTATGTGGCCTAGACACATCAGAGACGTTTTGTAGAGAAATTGGGCAGTTTCTGTGGAAGCTCCTTGCAGGATCCCGCCCCATAGGGCACTCTCCTCACTGGGGGGTTTGGAATAATGGACCTATACTTCCGAGTCATATCCGGGAAGCAACAGTCCAATCTTACCAGTCCTGGGATGGATAATTAAGTGTTCAGTAGAGAATTAGCAGGAAATATTAAATGACTTCCTGGAACTCATATGGAGGAGGATCTGGGGGTAGGAATCAGAAAAGGAACAGGTGGGGAATATCAGAGTGGTCTCCTTATCCTTCTTTCTTCTATGGACCACCAAAATGTTAGGAGAAAAGGAAGGAAAAGAAACAAAGGTAAAGCTCAACAGGACAAACCCGGGAGAGACCACCCTGGTACTTTGACTAGGGTGATAACTCTCATTGGCTATGAGGCCTTTCAGAGGGCAATTTCATTGAAAAGAAATTGTGATTAATTTCCACAATTTAACTAATAATTGTTCAAGGATGAGGCTTAGGAAAACAGGGGATAATGGTTGTTATCAATATCAGGGCTGAGTAATGATGTGAGTTACTGGGTGCTGCTATATTGGGGTGAAGGTTAGGGTTAAAGTGGTCTCTTATCACCATAGAATGAGGCAGTTATACTCCACCAAACAGAAGAAACCTAATGAAAAAAGAATAACAATACTTTTTGGCAGTGTTCACAGACGTGGGAAGATAATAGATCTATTAAGACAACTAGAGGCTATCATGTTTTCTTTGAAAATAACAAAAAAACAGAAGAGTTTGGAAAAATTCCAAGTGATTGCAAAAATAAATCAATAGAAGAGTTGGAAGACAAAATGTAGGTGCCCTGCTATAACGAAGAGAAAAAAAGATAAAAAGAAAGTATTCATATTGTAAATCTACATTGCCAAATATCACAGCCATTAGCCACATGTGCTACAATGGGCACTTGAAATGTGACTGGTTAGAAGTAAGATATACTATAATTCTTAAGTATTTTGAAGACTTAGTGTAAATTAATGTGAAAATCTTGGTAATGTTTTTGTATTAATTAAATGTTAGAAGCTATATGGCTTAAATTATAAATATATTCTGTTGAATAAAATACAGGATTACATTATTTTATTTCTCTAACTTTACATTTTAAGACAGTCACTATAAATCTTAAAGCTAACTAGGTACCTCACACTTGTGGCTTATATTTCTATTGGATATTGCTGCTATGGAGTTCAGTCCAAAAGGTTCAATTTCTGTTTAATCGAATTTCCTGAAAGAAAGTTTTATAAAGAAGGAAATATTGAAGCAAAAATAGCTAAAAAGTTCCTTGAGATGAAGAAAGTCATTCCTCTTGGAGGTGAAAAGTCTCACTGAGAAATGGAGGTTACTAAAATTGTAGAAATGTTTTAAAAAGAGGCAGTTAGTACTAAGGAGTTGCAGGAAGAAAGAACTTATCTGTGCTTGAGACTTTATAGATAGAAGATAATGAATCTATGTCCTCAAAGTAATAGGGAAAATAACTCTGAATCTAAAATTCCTTTCCAACATATTTAACTGTCAGTTAAATAGGAGAATACTAAAGACATTTTCAGATGTGGCAATCTCAGAAAATTTACATTATTATGTTTTGATGGGCAAATGGGCTTGGGGCTATAGGTAAGCTGTGACTTCTAATTTTAGTGTTATTTGTTTATTTGGTACAGAGTCTCACTACATAACTTGGACTCATAGTGATCCTTCTGTCTCAGCCTCTTCGGCATTACGATTATAGATGGGATTTGTAGTAATTCTCCTGTTTTAAGCCTCCCATGAGCTGCAATTACAGGTGCGCCCCATACTTCCCGTCTCAATTGCCATCTCAGTGTGCCCTGGGGGTGGGATTGAACTCTGGCCACTACGCTCTGCTTAAGGAGGTGCTTCCCTCTGCTGAGCTATCAGGCTGGCCCAGCATGCCCAATTTTGGTGGTTTGCATGGCAGGGCTGGCACAGCAGAGCTGGCATGGCATGTGTACTGGGGATTGAATCCAGGTCCTTGTGCTTACCAGTCAGGCACTTAGACTGCTGTGCTATTTTCCCAGTCCCCACAATTTTGTTTTTATTTAACAATAATAGTCATAATAATAGTGTAGTAATAGCCTCTAGAGTCAGTGAAATAGCAGCACAATTTGTCATAGCTAAATCCTGAAAACAACCTATATGCCCATCAACTGAAGAATGGATAAAGAAGATGTGGTATTTTTTACACAATGGAGTATTATTCAGCTATAAAATAGGATAAATTTGAGTCTCTTTTCTGTAAGTGGATGCAACTAGTGAACATGCTCTTAAGTGAAGTAAATCAGACCCACATGCACAAACATCATATTGTCTCCTTAGTTTGAGAACCTGAAAGAGAAAAATGGAATATGAAGGATGCAATAGATACTGGGAAAAGGGAATGAACTCATTGAAAAGGAAAGAGTTACTGAGTTGTGGAGAAGAATAGGAGAGGGAGTGGTGGAATGAGATTTATCTATGTAAGTAAGCAGGATGGTTTGGACAACTGTACTGTGCATTTCTGCTGGTCTGTGGGAAAGAGCAGTTAATGTTTTAATTTGTTTTGTTTCCTTTTTCCAATTGTTTATACTTTTTCTCTTCTTAATTTCTTTCTTCTTTCTACTTTATATGCATTTATCTGGTAATATGAATAACTGGTTGGAAGGCAACACCAACCAGTATCCAATTTCTGAATATCCAGAAATTCATATTACTTTGACAGAACTGGGGATTGAACTCAGACCCTTGTGCTTGCCAGGGAAGCGCTTATTCTACTAAGTCATCTCCCTGGCTCTCATATTACTTTGTTAAGTGAAATTCTGTATCACTTGTGATTTTTTTTTTCTGTTTTAATTCTAATTTGTACTCTCTTTGGATTGGGGAGATAGCTCAGTAGAATAAGCGCTTGCCTGGCAAGTGCAAGGTCCTGAGTTCAATCCCCAGTTCTGAAAAAAAAGAGGAAATAAATAAAAAAATAAGGTGTTCTGTTTAACATTAAAAAGTTGAAAAGCAAGCAAGCAAGCAAACAAACAAAAAACCACTAGCTTGCCAGAAAAAAAAACAATAAACTCATGAAATAGTTACGTTAAATCTATTAGACTTTTCTAAAATGGACTTTACAAAAATTTGTATCCTTTGTTACTGCAATTCTTTTTAATCCAACATTTTATAAGACGATAAGTCAGGAGAAAGTTGGAGAAAGTGTATTTTTGAACAATGTGGTGACAATTACCAGAAAGACTAGAAAGATATGAGAATGTAGTAAGGCCTGGGGAGGTTGATGCTATACAATAAGCCATTCCACTCAATTTTATTTCTTTATTTATTTACTTGTTTGTTAATTTGTGGTACCTGAGTATCATGCTCAGGACCTCGCACTTGCCAGGCAGGCACTTATGTCACCGAGCTATGTCCCTGGCCCCCAACTTCATTCTTAAGTCTGCAGTCTGTGTACCAGGATAGGATCTGAAATTCACGCATGTTACATTTTTATGAGTTATGCCACCGCAGCTTTGACCTGGATGCCCAGTACTAAAAATCTAGTCCTCAGTAGTCACTTGTGTGATAATACAGTTTTATGACTAACAAAAACCCCCAGAAATTTAATTGGCATCTAGGGCCAGGTCACCTGATTACAGATTGATTTTTTAGTGAATTAATTTGCATTTCCCAATATGTTTCTTTTGATTTTTGTGTTATTGGGATAAACTACTTGAAAACAACCTTTTGTGGAACTCAGTATAGATCACAGGGTACAAGGCCAAGGGATCCAAAGCATGTCTGTTTTGGTCAATTATGGGAAACCCCACTGACTGGACACCTTGAGAACCAGCCTGAAACTCAAGTGTTTGAAGTATAATTCAAAGGATTCTTCCCACTACCGCCCCACACAATTCTATTTCTGAGTTAAATTGTTAGAATGGGTCCTCACTCCCTGTTATCAGTGCACAAATGTTAAACTCTCCATTTGGTCTCACATTCCCCTTAGACAGCAGTCATTTACTGGCTTGTTTGTACACCCTGCTGTTTGTCTTTCCTATTACTGAATCCACCAAACCATCCAACCCTCATTTACCAGAAGTTATTCTTAGGCTCCTGGTGCATTTGTATGACTGAAGTTTATTGCTTTGCTTGTTAAATAGCTGAGTTGTGTTCCCACTATTGTTTTTCTCATTAGACATGTTGAGAGACTGTCCCTTTTTGGCAATTGTTTACTCATGCTTCCTTTGTCCAACTGTCATACATTTTTCAGTAGTTGGATACCTAATGAGAGGGTCAGAATATATCTCCAAGCAATCTGACTTCCCTGGCTGTGACAAGCCTGGCTTGGGTTTTCAATTAAAAGAAAGTTGAAAAGATAGAAGAAGAAAGGATATAAGTAATTAAGCAGCAACAGGGGCTTGGCAGAAATTGTTAAATGAATTATTTAATGAAGCAGTTTGGTGCAAGGGGACCCAGCTCCCTCTGGCTCTTGCTTCTTGCGAAATCACAGATGATTGTTTCCTGTGTTGTCATGCTCTCACCAAAAAAAGGAGAAAAAAGCCGCTCAAATCTGTGGGGCTGAAGGAAAGCAGGGATTTGTGTGTAATAAATATTTTGCAGCCACTTGTTAGTCAGATGAAAGCTCTGCTATCAGGAAGACTGGTGGGAACGGGCTTTGTCTTGGTATTCCAAAAGCAAATGTATATGCAGGTGTAACTTTCCCTGAGAGGAAGCCTTGTGTGATACCAGAGTACCAAGGTTTGCTAACTCCTGGGGCTATGCGGGTAAAAATGACTGAGGAGGAAATCTGGAACTTCACATTTTCATATTTAATCTCTTCCTTTTCAGCAACTAATCCAAAACACATTATTACATCGTTCTGGCCATCTGCTGGCTAGATATAACATCTGAGCCATCAGTTTAATTTTCAACCTCTGGGTTCAATCATGTGAGTAAGGGAGAATTCTGAAGAGAGAAACAATAACATTAACCAAGGGTGCATGACGCTGAATTTGAGAGTTCTAATCATCCAGCACCAGTGAGTTGGTGTCTCAGCCTTCACTCCTCCTGTGTGGTAGTTCTTGTTCTCATGTTAAGCATCGATATAGAAAAGTTCCTTCTGTGCATATTTGGGTTTAACTGTACCACTGAGCAGAGCTTGGGGTGAAAGCGAGTGAGGGGTTGTGTGTCCCCATTTGCAGGACAGCTCTCTGATGACATTTCCTTCCTACAGTTCTGTAGTATGTGTCTCTGTATATGCATGCATATAGCAAAATATCCCAGAGGAAGCAAAAACATGTTTGAAAAGTGCCGGGGATAATGGAAAGGGCCAAAGGATGTAATATGCATGGTAAACAATGGCTTTAATTTCAAAAGGAAATGATGTGACAGTATGGAGGGATATCCTGTCCTAAGCTCAAAACTAGGTGCCCAATAAATGTTGATCATCTTTGAGGAGCTCCTACTAAGTTTACCACTTGCAATGTGTTTGATGTGAAAGGCTTCCATGTAGGAGTGGAAGCAGAAAAACATGTTTAGAAAACAAGGAGACCACTAAAAATGAGATATTTGGAGCAAAAAGACTACTGTCTGCATCAAGGGGTAGTGGGACCGAGAAATCAAGTAGCTGTGACCCAGGGCAAGAAGGAACAGATTCTTCATGAGCTGCTCCCCTGCTGGTGCTGAGATTCTGTGAAGACCATAGTTATGTCTTTGCAGGGTCTTTCTGCTTTCTCTGTATTTTTTAGAATTAGAAGCTGTGGATAATGAATACCATTGTCATTATGCTGTCCTGGCCAGAATGCTGTTAGCATGTGTCTAGGCTAGAAAAGGGTAGAGATTTTCTGTTGTTGAATGGAAAGAGGAGAGAAAGTGATAAAAATCAAATAGGACTTGCACATCTGGTTGAGCTCACCTGAGGTTGTGTGTTACCTGAGCAGCAAGGATAGGTGATAGGAGAAGAGGTTATTTAAAGAGAAGGTACTTAGGTTATTTAAGCCTCAACTTACTTATGTCATTTGTTCATAGTAATGCTGGTAACTGAAAGAACAAGAAAGAAGTACAAGGAATGAAGTTGGGAAAGAACACACAAACAGCACAGTCTTCCACCACTACCCCTTCACTCTCCAACGTGGCACCCTGGCTTTGTGCTCAGTTCTCTTGCTTCATGAGATTTGATTAGCTGGGAAGCTGTAAGCTCTGCAGTTCAGGGTTTTTTTTTTTTATTTTTGGGATAACTTATGCTATGGTTTGTGTCTAGTTGTACCCCCAAAGCCTTATGTAGTCATAGGGCAGACTTCTAGAGTTTGTGATTAACTCATGATCTACTGGGATTATGTGTGTGAGGGCTGCTGGGATTATGGGTTTAAATGCTGCTGGGACTATGGGTATGAGTACTACACCCAGTGTGGGGCATAAACCCTGAATGCAACATAAGAAGACAGACTTGCTTTCCGGAGCCACTGTTGCTGTTACACCTCTTTTATTCTTGCTGTTTCGCTGTCTTCCACTGCCATGAACTGCTGTCCTCTGTCACGTGCCAGTCTGCCTTGGAGCCAGCCAAGTATGGACTGAAACCGCCATTTAACTGTGAGCTAAATAAACCTTTAGTCTGCTCAGCTATCTGGCTGGCTCTAAATAAGCCTATTCTCCTTTTATTCTGAGTGTCGGGTATCTGTCCCAGAAATGAGAGAAGAGTAATTGAGACTTGAAAAAGCCTAAAAACATAAAATAACCAAACTCCAAATTTGGTTAAAGTAAAAATTGCTGCTTATGCCTACACTTCAAGGAAACTATAAGTGCTCAAATGTTCCCTGTGTGTTCTGTATAATGTGGACCCAACTCCATTAGAGGAGTGTCCGATCACAGATGCAGTCTGCATGTGTCACCTTCACTTCCATGGAGTCACTTACATGATTTCCTTTAAACAAAAAATTTTAACAAACTATTGCCAGTACTTCTGCTTTCCTCCTGCTTTGCCCAGTCGTAGAAAACCACATGTCCCTTCTGCCCTTAGTCCCTTCCTCACAAGATGCTCCTGAATCTTACTTGCCAGGCTCTACTTGTTCTCTGGAACGTTTCTCATTTTGCTTCTTAGGAACTCTGGTTCTGTCATTTAGCTCTTCTTCCAAAACGTCCCCCTCATCACTGTCTCATTCCTTCTCTCCACCACCTTACATGCAGTCGCATCATTGTCTCTCCCTGCAGGAAGTCCTATCACCATTGTCACAACCTCTAAAATATTCTGACCTTTGCTCTCTCTGCAAACTGTTTCAACTCACTAGCATGCTGAGAAAATTTTCCCTCAAAACTTCACATTGATCTTCTATGTAGCCTCTACTGCTGGAGCTTCATGGCCTCAATAGTACAGTGTTGAAACTATAGACACCAGCTCCTGAACCAGTGTCTCTCCCAGACCCCTGGAGTTCTTTCTTACTTCCATTCATCCAGACTCCCTTTCACCATGAATTTTTAGTTTTAGTATTTCCATTAGAAATCTATCTTCAGCACTGGAAACACCACTATTAAGGGTTCATATTTCTATCTTGATCCTTCTATTACAGCCATAGTTCAAATAGGTGTGAATTAGACCATGTCTAAAATGGAGTCCATCATGTCTTCCTTTCAGATCAGAATGGGTTTGATTTCTGACATCCTTCTAGTGAGCCACACAGGCACATTCACTTTTTGCTCATCCTATTTATCTCAAGCTCTGTTCTTTATTAAAATTGTATCCTTTCTTTCTAGTTCAACAAAACAAGCAGGAGTGAGTCTTTCCTGTGATTCAATACTATGCAAGAAGCTGAACAAGATGAGCAGTGTGAGTCTTCTTGGCAGATTTGTATTGATCTACCTTTACTGTGTTTCCACTATAATCCCAAACCAAGCCTTATGCACTTTCTTGCTCTTATAATAGTTATCTGGTTGATCCAAAGGTGGCACTTACAAATCCAGATGGCAAAATACTCAAAGAAATGCCTCATAGAACTCTACCTTGATAACCCACTGTATTTATAGCACAATACTACTTAGATAACTCACTTGCTATTTATTTATTTATTTATTTATTTATTTTTTATTTTTTTTGGCACTGAATGACCTCAGGGCAGGTTTGGCTGTCTTGAGTTGTGGGGATTGAACCACAGCAACCTGAGCC
>NDGM011256413.1:0-20027 GCA_002564305.1 Octomys mimax
AAAAAAAATAAAAAAAAACAGCTCATATCAGATGTGGGGAGAGAGGAAAGGGTGCAACAGGATGGCTAGAGTGATTAATGAGCTATTTCTATGTTTTTAAACAAGCCACTTGGTTAAATTGACCTGTGAAATGAAATTCCAGGTCGTTTGTATACAACAAACACATACACCGCATACACATGAGTATATGCAGGGGGCTAGGGACAGAGCAGCGAGCACCCACAGCCCTGCCCTGGACCCACTCATTCATGTGGCTCAGTTCTTTCCCTTTCTCCTTTGCAAGTTAAAAAAGCAACAACAGCAGCCTAAGACAGTCTTTTCCAAAAGTATGATGTTGTGGCTTCAAAATCTAGAAGGAGAATTTGTTTTATTAATGAACACACAGGGATTTGCTTCCAGCTTGGGCAAGTCTCTTTCCTAAGTTTGAAAAAATCTTGAGAAATCCCGTGTGCTTTGTACTGGAATTACACAGAGTGCTCAGGTTTCCTTTTTTAAAAATGGGAAAGTGGGGCTGGGGAAATAGCTCAGTTGAATAAGCTCTTGCCTGGCAAGCGCAAGGACCTGAGTTCAATCCCTGGCTCCACAAAAAAAAAAAAAAAAAAGGAAAGTGAATCTATGTCAGCTGCTATTTTGCTCTGGAACGTCTTTTGATCCTTGAAAGATCTTGCTTTCATAAAATCGAATGCGAGAAACATATTGTTGTCTCCCCCTTGATCCAGAAGGTAGGATTGACTGCAGATACTGACTTCATTCTTTGATTATCTTGTCCTTTGATTTTTTTTGTTTTGTTGTTTTCATCATATCCATGCCATCATTGGATGGATATATATATATATATATATATATATATATGCCCTAGCCTCCTGACCTAATGAGAGCCATCACACTGGGGTGCTTTCTTTGCTCAACTTGAATCCGAGAGGCAATTTGCACATTTTCGCTCTCCAGCAAGGTCACTGGGCCATCTCCTCTGCCCTCCTTTTTCTCAGGACAGCCCAGTCTTGGGATCCTTTGGGGGAAAATGCGAAGAATGCCTTGGAAGGATCATTGGTGATGGTCTGACAAACAGGCTTTTATACATGTGGAAATAGTTCTGTCTTTCAAAGGCTGAGCTGAGTTAGTCTATTGGAATGGTGTATAATTACTTGCAATTTTGCAGTCCCTACCATCTTAAAAGGACACAAGAAAAATTTGTGCTGTAGGTGAGAAAGATCCACGGGTTGTAGGCTTGTTTGTATTCAGGAATCAGGGAATGCTGTGCATGTGAAGACAGACCCGGTGTTTCAGTGGCTTTTCTCTCGTCGCTGGGACAAATAGCCAACACTCAAAATGAAGGAAAGAAGGGTTTATTTAGCTCACAGTTACTGGAGGTTGCAGTCCATACTTGGCAGGCTCCAAGGCAGAGTGGCACATAGGGGAGGGCAGCCTTTCATGGAGGTGGCAAAGAGCGAGAGAGTTCTGGAGGAGTAGTAGCAACAATGGCTATAGGAAGCAAGTCTGTCTCCCTTATGCTGCATTCAGGCTGTCTGTCCCAGGCTGGGTGTAGTACTCAAACCCAGAATCCCAGCAGCACTCAGACCCAGAATCCCAGTGGATCATGAGTTCATCACAACACAAACTCTAGAAGTCCGCCTCATGACTGCGCGAGACTTTGGGGGATAGCTACACACAAACCATAACACACGGTGGTGAAAAAATTAAGACGAATTTAAACTTGGGCAAGATGCTTCTGTGGACGTAATTCAGGGAGACAGGCAGGGTCAAAGGAGGAGATGGAATTTGCAAGAAGCAGACAATAAGAAGAGCCCACAAGGTGGGGGTAATCCTAGACCGTTAATGTGTACAGATGCTTCGTTAAGTCCAAAATACCGCAGACAGAGTCTGTATTACAGTAGAAATATAACTGGTTCACAACCCTAGATTGTTTTAGGGAATCTGGAAAGAAGAACTTTGTGAAACTGATTTCCTTTCCTCTCATCCTTTTGTGGAAGGCGGCGTTATATAAATACGTAAACACACAAGTCATCCTCTACTCAAGTTCAACTAAGTGGTATTTTTACTTCTTCTATACTAAAATTTACTGGAGAAGAAAGAAAAGGGAAATTGCTGCTGAGCAAAAGCAGTAAGCAAAGGGGAAAAACATTGCTAAAAGCTTTGAAACTACTGTGTTTTACAAGAAAAGAGGTGTTTCTTGGATAATAATCACATGTCATAACTTTGGAGCGGCAAGTACACAGTGCAGTTGCTAACATGCTGTCCATGACATATTTAGTGAATCCTTTTTTCCAGTTATATTTAAAAAAAAATGAAGAAGGGTCTCATATCTTGCATCTAGTATTCCTATTAATATTTAAGTATATTGCATCTGTTACCATGAATAACAGTAATATTAACTACGATCCATCCTTTATTCAGATTTTCTTTCTTTTTATCTATTGACCCTTTTCCTTTTTCACAGTCCCACCCACGGTCCCACATCACCTTTAGGCAGTGATTTAGTTTGTAGGTGGCTGCAGTCTCAGCCTCGGGATGCAGTGTGAATACCTCAGCATCCCTGTGTACTAGGCTCATTACTCTTACAAACACACTATGCACTCTGTCCCAAGGCTCCCCCAGCTAGCCACTTTCTCTAAGCAAGGCACAGGTGAACCTTACCATGGAGATTTTTTTAAATA
Organism: Octomys mimax; assembly: GCA_002564305.1. Classification (NCBI taxonomy): domain Eukaryota; kingdom Metazoa; phylum Chordata; class Mammalia; order Rodentia; family Octodontidae; genus Octomys; species Octomys mimax. The sequence goes on from NDGM011256413.1 coordinate 2,676, forward strand.
GCCCAGAGGAGACACAGTAAATGGGAGCGTTCCAGCGGTATCCATCCCGTCCCCTGTGGCATTGCTTCTCGAATTCGTGCTGACTGGGTTTTACTTCACTCATATTTCCAGCCATCTCATTTTTACCATAGACTAATGGATACCCATAAGCAGTGGATGTGTAATTGAAATTCAAGAATAAGCCTTGGAATCAAAGGATTCAAAAGATAGTGGTAAAACATGATGCTGTTTGTATTTTTAGCATGTTTTCAATTCAGCATTCTCACAATGCCTCTGGTTAAAAAAAAAAAAATTGCAGAGAAATAACAAATAAAATTGGCTTGACCTAGGCTGTTCTATGTCTCAGAAAGTTTTGAACTTGTAAAGGGGTTTGGAAATAGACGAAGAAATCAGCCTTCTAAAGCCGGGAGTCATTAGACAGTTAAATAACGGTGACTTTATTATTCCAGCAGAGAGGTACAAAGCCAGAGGAGCCAGCACCAGCAGACCCTAGGTCAAGCTTTTACCGAGCCAGTCATGAGCGGCGGGTCTCTGTATGAGGGATTAACTACAAGGAGCACATCAGTTCCCTCAGCCAGTGCTCCTGTTAGAAGCCATGGGTTCTGAGACTCCAGGCTTGGAGACTAAGGAAAGCAGAGCTAGGAGGTTGGTGCCACCGGAGACCAGGGGAATCCCATGGCCTGACATTTTCACTACGATCAAGATGAAGCCTGGGATATTTCCTAAGCAAGACTGGAACTTTGTGACGCAGACTGACAGTTGTACCATCTCATTAATGTCACAGAAAGATCATTGTGAATTCTCTGGCAAAGCAAGGGTAGGACAGATAGTGAGGTGCCTTCACTCGGCCAGAAGATGGGATTCCAAATGGATACAGCAGCACAGGTAGTAACATGTACTCCGATTCTGAATTTATTTTTAAAATAAAACTAGTAAGATCTGCTAGTGGATTTGATATAGGATTTAAGAAAAGAGGAGTCAGAAACGCATGTAGGTCTTTGATAACCTTGACAAGAGAACCAGGGCTTCAGGAAGGAAATCCAGAATTCAGGTTTTGAGGAGTCTGTGAGCCATTTAAATAAAGATACCAGGAAGACATGAAGACCTGCCTTTCCCTGCAGGGAGAGTGCTTGGAACCATGACACTGGGTAAGAACTCGTCATCCAGAGGGTCAGCACAGGCCGGCAGTGCTCACCTCCAATGTGGTAGGTTAAGAATCTGGAGGAGGAGCCAGTGAAGCAGGCAGCTGATCTGAAGGAGACCAGGAAGGTGATGCCCGCCTGTATTCCCACACTCTACACGCTGAGGATGGTAGAGGATGGTAACTTTCAGTCCAGCCTGAGAAACTTAGCAAACCTGCTTCAAAATAAAAACCAAAGCAGGACTGGGGATGTTGCTCAGTCTGAAGGCCCTGGGTTCAAAAGAACCTGTACTAAAAAAGACCAAGCAGAGTTGTCATCCTATCTGCAAGACAAAGGTGGTCACCATATCTGACTCTACTGCAGGCAGAGAAAGAAAGACCCGAACTATGAATTATGGGAACATGAAGGCCGGGAAAGCCACAGTTGCTGCATTTTAAACTGGAATTAGTTATAGTGCATCCTATAATTTAAGGACATCAACATGTAACACACATTGCCCCATGCACTCAGCACAGTAACTGTGCAGCCGCTCACTGCCTGCATGCGTGGAGGTCATAGATCACACCAGGAACAGACGGCTTTGCTGAGCCTCCCGCATGATCTGAAGGCAAGGGACAGCCATGGTGGTCACTGTTCTAGCACAGTCACCCGCAGACAGGTCGGAGGAGAATCCTAAGGTGGCTGACACAAAGTTCTTCCCAATCTCTGCTTCCCTGGGTGTTCCCGCATCTGGCCCAAGATTTGTGTGTTTACTATATGATGAAAAACAAACCTGTTTATTGGAATTCTTCATTTTCTACAGTGAGTGGGTTTTAGAGCTTTTGCCTTAGAAATAAACACCTCATGCTTCTTTCGTCTTCTGGAGTCTGCTTGCTGTTTACCTAAAAAGAAAAGAGCAGATGACTCATGATCCCAAGCCCTCTGAGCAGAGCTGGCCTCCCTGCAGTAAGCGTGTAGGGGACCAGGGATTGAGACAGCAAGGCCCTGATTCCTGTGTCCCAGGCAGGCAGCTGAGCTCTCTGCAGCCCCATTACTTCTATGCTTGTTTCCCCCACTTGCAGTAGTCTTCTTCTTCCCTGAGTGTTAGAATTGCATCCTTCCTAACTTTGTCTACATCCTGGAATCACAGGAAAAAATTAACATAAGGCCTCTGTCCTGACTCATGTTCTGGTCTCCTGACTTCATTCATCCAGGCATAGACTGAGACATCAGCGTATTTTTGCAGGTAAGCTTATTGTGTTATAGTTTGCAAGCAGTAGAATTTACCCCTTTTCATGGACAGTGCTTTGAGTGTACACACACACACACACACACACACACACACACACACACACCTGTCTTGCATGCAACACCACCTCAGGCAGAGGAAGGCCATCAGTACCACTGCACACAACTCCTGTGCACTCTTTGCAGTCCTCTCTTCCCCCTCCCTGGCCTGGGGATTATGCATCTGTCTATTTCCTCTGCCATCAGCATCTTTAAAGGAAGGCAGTTCTCACTCTAGGAAGATTGAGTCTTACTTTCCTGGAGAGCCATTTAGAGATGCCAGCGAGTGGACACTAAGAACTGCTGGGCTTGGCGACACAGCTCAGGGAGTCCATTGGATGAACTCCCATGGAAGCTTTCCACTACATCAGCTAAGAGAAGATAGTCCTACCCTTTCCTGTGGGTGGTTCTTTGTTTCAGTAATGGTTCCAAGGGGTAGAGAGTTGGAATGAGAAGGGTGGCATCCTCTAGGGACACTGGACCCTGTGCCTGCATGGTGGATACTGAGGGTATCAGATGAAATGCAGCCCTTGCTAGGTGCCCAGTTCTGTCCCCAGCAGTGTGGACATGTGGTGAGCCACGTATACAGCATCTCTGCTGAAGTGGGGCTCCATGCACATGAATGCGGATCAGCAATTACAGCCTACCACAAAGAAAATAATCTATCCCAGAAAGTACTCTGCATAGAACTAAACTTGGTGACATGATAGAGGGCATCAAGGCCACTTGATACTTGGTGGCTTAGGAATTGCTTGTCTGGCCGCAGTCCCTCTGAGACGCCAGTGTAGAGGGAAGCAGCTGTGGGGGTTAAGGGTTATTTCTGGGTGAAGGAACGGCCTGTGTGAGTCCTTTCCATTGCCAAACAGATTCATGGGAGGAAAGGCCGAAAGTGGGTCAGTGTGTCTGCCTCTAGGGAATGGGAGATGGGTGGAGACCAGGGGCAGGCGGGGGTCACATCTCCTGCGACTTCTAGAATGATGTGGAAGTAGATCTCAGTCGAGGTGTGATAGCACGTTGTTTGATTCAAGGAAGTAACATGTTCCACTTCATGGGTCACTGTGAGTGCTGCATGGAGACTGGGCTGTGGCAGCAGAGTGGTGTCCATGGAATACAGACGCATGGAAAAGAGGCTGGGGAGGTGATGTGTGTGGGGACTGAGATGGCGGTGACCTGTATCAGCCTCCAGCCCCTCAGGATGGAGAGCAATGGCTTTAGAGATAACCGTGTTGGAGCAGGGTTCCCTGGTCTTGTTGATGATTGGGTGTGGAGCGTAAGAGAGGAAATGGAACCCAAGATGCGTTTTAAACTGGAATTAGTTATAGTGCATCCTATAACTAAGTGGATGCAGTGGGTCACTTTGTAATTGATTCTGCAGTGCTCATCCAGTAGAACCTTGTCTTTCTCATACAGACTTTGCCAATCACTTCCTCGATGTCCAGTCTACTGTGACCAGACACATAGGCCGCAGCTGTGTTGTCACTCACGTGGCAGTTGATTAGCTCTGCTTCTGATGCTGCCCTCCTGTGGATTAGCACAAGGAAGAAAGAACTCAGTGAGAACCAGGAGAAATCTTTGCCTCATGGCAGCACTATGGTTCAAAAGTAATTAGCTACATGTGCTCTGTCTGGATAGAAAATAAAGTCAGAAGGTCGGGGAGATAGCTTGGTAGTCTAAGTGCCTGCCTGGAAAGCACAGGGATTGCCACTTGCTGTGCTGGCCCTGCACCAAGCTGGCCTCAGAAACTGGGTGTAGTAGCACATGCCTATAATCCTGGTGCTGGGGAGGATGACACAGGAAGGTCACTACAAGTCTGAACTGTGTAGCAAGACCTTATATGAAAGAAAGAAAGAAAGAAAGAGAAAGGAAGGAAGGAAGGAAGAAAGAGAAAGGAAGGAAGGAAGGAAAGAAGGAAGGAAGGAAGGGGAAGGAAGGAAGGAAGGAAGGAAGGGGAAGGAAGGAAGGTCAGAGAACTATGACCATTTGGTGCACTTCTTTTGGGTAAGATAGGGATTGAAGTCAAGGCCTTTGCACTGAACTGTATCCCAGGTCTTTTGTACTTTTTTAAAATTTTGAGATAGGGGCTCACTATATTGCTAAGTTGCCCAAGGTAGAGTTGGATTCACAATCTTCCTGCCTGAGCTCACCCTAGCGCTGAAATCCCAGGTGGGCACCACCGTGCCTGGCCATGCTGGCCACACCTGAATGTAACTGCACAGGCAGCCATTCAGTCACAGGGTCCTCTGGGGTGGGGTTGCTGCTACGACATGCAAACTTTGTTCCTGCCATTGGCCTCACTGCTGTGCATAACTTGCTACTCATATTTTCCTTTCTACTGTCTTGAAACTGTGTGTGTGTGTGTGTGTGGCTGGGGAGTGATCTGTGGCCTTGCCCATCCAGGGCAAGCTCTCTACCCCTGCACTACATCCTAGCCCAATACTCCTATTTTCACTACACTTGTATAGGCATTATTTCAGGTGCTGTAACTTCAATTTAAACTTAGGCATTTATCTTAGCTTCGTGTCACAGACTGATTATTTTTGTGTCTTTGATCCAATGGGGCCTCTGCCCTGCTCCACATCCCTTCATTCTACCTCTGACTTTGTGGGGAAAATGGATTAAAATAAAGTATGAAAATGGGGTTTGTTGTAAGTGGATTGAGAAGGACACTGAGCAGTGAACACGCGTATGAAGAAGAAAATGTTATGCATAGACTGGCCCCAAGTGACTGGATAGACTCAGACCTCATAAATAGGCTGCCCTCGAGCCTTCTCTTCTGCCCTCTGCCTGTATCCACTAGCACAGACTTCCGTCTCAGCCCTAACTCACCAGCCCACAGAGTATCCGCCAGGTTGGCGAAGACCTTCCGCTTTGAAAATAGACCTTGTATATTCCCAGTCTGTCCATGATGAATATGGCCTTCGTGTTGTTCAGGCTTATGGCTGTAGCATGATAAATGATCACATTAATCTTGGTGCTGTTTCTTTCCCTGGTGGACTCCATAGGCATGGCCAAGGTCGGTGCAACAATGTGACCCGATTCCTTCCTTTTCTATACAGAATGTTGATACCACCTATTATATACGCTGCTTTTTCTGTAATCTTCCCAACTTCCAGTTCTCATTATAGCTTTTAGACTTATAGAATGCTAACAAGACAATAACAAAGCACTTGTGCTTCTTATGATGATGTGTTGGCTGATAAACTACACACTGCCCTATTCACTAAAATGGAAGCATGCAGGCTTTAAGCACAGGTCTTAGTGGGTGAAACACACACTAGGTCAAGTTTGAGACTGACTATGTTCCAGGGCATACTATGTTCGATATATCTTGGATAGAAATAGGGATTTGCCATCTATCACATTTGCATATTGCAGCAACACACACCCAAAGCAGCCAGGTATCCTGATGCTGGGACTCTCACTAATTCTGTGTCCATTAATATTTCTGTCCTAGTGATAGTATAATCTTCCATTGGAAGATCTACTGTGCAAGAACTGGGTTCCTAACAAAGTCACCTGCAGAGCTATTACTCCAGGGAGCCAAATGAGGAAAAGACCCCCAAGCATTCCTCTGTAGCTTTGTGCTTTGAGAATGACTCTGTCAGGTAATAAGTGTACAAATGTGCATCTATCTTCATAAAAGTGTGCTTTCTAGTGTATTGACTACTGGCCTAAATTTACATTAGTTAGAAGCAAATAAAAAAATTAAGATGTCCTTACTGAGTCACCCTGGACCCTGGCAAGGGCTCAAACTGCACACAAACGCATGAGCAGCAACGAAAACAAAAACAAAACACCCACATGAATACAAGTGGTTCTACTGGGCTCCACCACAATACACCTTTCCAGAGTGAAATGAAGACATTTTCAATCTTTGCACCCTGAGTTATTCTGGATTGCTGTCTGCATTCTCAGCTAAGTCAACATGATGTTGATTACGGGTAGAAGGAAATGAATTCAGATGAACAAATAAGCAGAACTCCAAATTTTATTTATCTAAATAAGCCGTGTGTTTGCAAATGCTGACTGTCAGGAGTAGGAAGAGGGATTGGGCTCAGACTAGATTAGGTAATTGGATTTTCCCAGCAGGAGGCTGTGCAAGGCTGCCGCAGTATCTGGCTTTCTGGTCCTCTGGCAATGATGTTGAGTGGCCCATGCACTCCTCTGGTGCTTATTTATGGTGTGCTAACCAGAAAAGTCAAAATTGCCCCCTTAGCGCTTCAATTCTGCTTATTGTTGGGTTCATGCTAAGGTAAACAGAAGTAGGGATTCATTTTCTCCTTTCCTGGGGAAGAGAATAGAGAGGCACTGTGCTAGTGCCCCGCTCACCCTGCTGCCTTGTACCCAGAATATGAGGCGTACTACATGGAGCGAGGGAGTACAGAAACCTCTATTTCTCCTCTCTTCTATCCCTGGGTCCAAGTGCTAAGGGTTCCTAGGAGGATGGAGACAATACATTGTCTTATTAAGGAAAGAACAGCACTGCTTTGAAACAATGCAAACCATTTTTCCACATACTGTAACATGCTTTAATCTGTGCTTCTGATCACGTGATGCATACATGATGTAAAGGGAATCCTTTTGTGAGTCGGTGTGTCCACATACAGCTGTCCCTACAAACTAAGTCGTATGTACTATAGCAGCAGTGGTTTGTTCTCCTATACATTGTAGAGAGCTTTGTCTAATTTTTTGAGGGAAAAAGTGAGAATCACAGAGACTTCTAAGTGTTAGGAGCCTTAGTGTGCCCTCCTGTCGATGTATGTTGAAGTCCAAATCCCCAGTAAGGCAGTATGTGGCGATGGAGTCCTTGGGAGGTCTCTAGGTGGGGAGGAGATCATGTGGGTGTTGCCTTCACAAAAGAGTTAGTGCCTATAAAATAAATACGGTTGCTGTCTGGAGAGCAAGAAGAGGTGGTCCCCAACCCAACCAAGTGGCCTCCTCCTTCTAAGATTCCAGCATCCAGGACTATGAGAACATATATTTCTGTTTTTAAGCCATCTTGTTTATTGCATTTTGTTACGTCTACCCATGCAGACTTACACACTTGGTTTCAGAATACCTTAGAAGGAAAATATCTGGGCAAGGTAGAAGCCTGTCTTTCCTTAAAAGAGTCCTAACTTCTGCTGCTGGGACTTCAAGGTACTACCACTAGGTAGACTATTCAGGAAAAAAATAACAAGAAGATATCAAAAAGTCCGTCCTGGTGTGTCACTGGGTCACTCGCAGGAACTTCCGTGCCTCATTCCTCACTTTCAATGAAATAAAAGTAGCAGTCGTGGAATACAGGTGCTGCATGGGCAGTAGGTCAGTGACCGGAGTATCCAAAGGCAGGGTGACTGTGTGACTGCTGTGTCCCATCAGCTGAGGCCATGGGAATATAAGAAAGTCACGCACAGGCTAAGGCAGGCAAGGAAACACTGGAACAGTAGGAAGGAGATGAGCTGGAGGCTGCAGGGCAGGTATTGCCCGTGGACCGTTGCTGATGCTGGTTGTGTTTGGCTTCCAGTGAAGCCATCTGTGTCTGGCTCTCTGGTAGAAACAACAGAAAATGACAGAGGACAGTTAGGGAAAATATTATTTTGTGATGGGGAGATAATGACCAGAGTGGGTGAACACTCAAACGTGGTCTTTGGATATTGGTTTAACCCTCAGTTGCAGTTTCCAGATGGTGTCATTCATGTGGTCTGACTCGGCTGTAGTTCAGTGTTGATTTGTTTAGGGTTTGAGCTGCTCAAGCCAAGCACATCTTGAAGGCATCTGTGGATACATCCAGTACCATCCAGCCGACCAAATGGGATGATATTTTCTAACAAAACACCTGCGTTTGGGATTGGCAAGAGGTCTGTCTGAAAAGAGATTTTGTGGGTTGTATTGCTGAACTGAACCTTGCCCAGCCTACTTTCCTCTGTCCCCCAGTACTGCTTGCTATGTCCTTGCCCTAGGAGAAGAGAAGGGCTTCCCAGAAGCTGCTGTGTTCTTTTCCGTCCTCCTATGCCATGGGGTTAGTGGACACAATTGACTGTAACCCAGTGAGAGAGAAGAGCTGATCAGATCTTGGCTGACTGTAGGGAGGAAATGAAAACATAAATGTCAGCCTCGAATGAACAAAAGCTTTTAAGGTTATTGAAAGGAACAGAAGAGAACATGTGACTCTCCCATACTGAGCACAGGAACTCTTGGCATCGGATGTACTCCAGGGAGAAAGCTTCATCACAGATTTTCTTTTGTTAAAATAGTAAAGGGCTGCTTCTCTTCTTTTAAGCAGGAGAGTTGCCATTTTATTTGTCGTGAGTTAAAGTAATGGGTGAAGAAAATTCTGCAAATTAACTTTCAATGCCTCGTTTTACGATTTCCTTAGGAGCATGTTTTTTATTCTGTACTAAGTGCTTCAGTGTTTGTCACCAGTGAATTTCCTATTCCACACCATTGCATCACTGCTTTTCCTCTGCATAACCTTCATGTTTCTCTCGGTTGCATCCTTCTCCCAAGACACCTGAAAACTCAGGCTGCAAAACGACTTTTGTTACTGTGGTCTTCTCCTCCCTCATCATGGGACAAATCTGCCTTGCAATCCCTTTCCCAGGCCCTCTGTTCTCACCAGAATTTGGGCCATCAGAGACGTTACTTCTGCCTCTTTCCTTCCTAGATTCACAGACTCTGCACTCTCAGGTGCCTGCTTCCTAAGGCAGGACACGGAGCCCCCAGCAGGGAGTGCCCACTCACAGGGAAGATACACTCCTGTGCCTGTGGTGGTTTTGCCTGTGTTTCCGACACTGCCTTTGCTTTCTTTGTGCCTAACGTGGCTGATAGCAAAGCTTTATTTTCATAAGCCCTGTTATCCTGCACCCAGAATGCTGAACACCATCCACCCTTGCCGGGAGCCTCTGCAGTAAGTAGGTGGTGAGTATTTTCAGCCCCTTCTATTGAAGCAGAGGCAGAATCCACCACAAACACACACACAAACACACACACACACACACACACACACACACACACACACACCCTGGGAAGCAGAGCAGTTTGGCCAACTCAGGCTCTGCTTTCTTTGGTTCCTCAACCCGTTTCAGATAGAATGCATGAAGTGTGACGCTGGCAGGCAGACTTCATGAATGCATGTTGGAGGCTTCTGAGGGCCAAGGTGATAGAACGGAAGACTAGGTGGAAGTGGGATTTGAGATGTGACTACCTGGGAAGTTACTGTGGTGGAAAATACATTCAGAACAATGAATTAGATCTTAGCCTTCCACTGGCCCACTTTAAATGCCAATTGCTCTAAGGAAGTACACCTCTCTTCCTCTAGACCGACTCCTTCCCCTGTTCTCTCTTTCTGGTTCTGCTGTCTCCCCCTGAAACCCCCATTTCTCTCCCTCAGTTTCAGTTACCCACCATCAACCAAGCTCCAAAACTTCTAAATAGAACATCACAGAAGCAAACAAACCCTAAGGTTTAAGTTGCACCTCATTCTGTGCAGCCTGATGACATTGTACATCAGCCACTCTGTCCTGCCTGGCATCTGAATCATTCCTCTGTCCAAGGTATTCTTCCTGAGACTCATCAGTCACTTAGATACTATCTTTGTTATCAGCTCCACTGTTGTGGAATCAGAGTGCGTGTGTTTAAGTAAGTTTTTAATTTATTTATCTGCAGTGGAGATTGAGTCCAGTGCTCTCCCATTGAGCTACTTTCTTTTTATTCTTTTATTTTGAGTCAGAATGTGAACAAGTTGTTAAACTGCCCCAACCAGGCTTCAACTTGGGATCCTCCTCCTTTGGCCACTCAGGGCAGAGTGCTGTGTTTACAGATATGTGGTAAGCCTTGTTTTACTTCATAACGGCCCAAAATGGCAAGAGTAGCCAATCTGTCAGTTAGGATATGAGGAGAAGCTGTAATGGGAAAAGATATAGGTCCCTGCCTTGATCATGGGTCTGCATATACAGGAAAAAGAGTAGCTATGTAGCTTGGTGTTGTCCATTGTTTTAGACCTCCACTGGGGGAAGTGGAAGGTGTCTGTTACAAATAAGGGAGGCTACTGTATATACCTCCCTGTATTTATTCTGCTGCTCTACGTACAATCTGTGTGTGCACTCTGAACATGTCTTGCACTGGGAGGTCATTGGAGCCTTGAAGGGCAGACAGACAATCACTGTACTTTGGTTTATGCTCTGGCCCAGCTCACTGTCCAATGCCTGACTGTGGGGACAATACCACTCGGATGGACCAACTCTTGAGTATGATAACCAGTGCAGCCCAGCATCTCAGAGAGACCACTGGGCATCTACCTAAAGAGTGACATGGAGCAGTGTCTTGCCCTCCCTGGAGTCCTTCTGCTCCCCATGGACTGACAACCCACCGCAGTAGCCACTGGTCGCCAACCCCCAGCAAGGAATGTGAGCACTGGCTGCATGGAGCCTCCAAAGCATATCTGTGCTACTTTGATAAAAGGCACTCTAAGTACAGCTGCTTGTTAAAAATAAGTATGCCATTTCCAAACTGCCCCCTGCACTCCCTTTCTCTGGCTCCCATAGATGTTTTTAAAGGTGCCAATAAAGCCCACAAAACATGGGTAACGGAAAGAAAGGGAGAGCAAGCTCTTTCTGTCATAAGCGTGAACTGTGACTCATCTTTTCTGACTCACATACAAAGGAAGCCAATCAGTGGGGTGCAGGCTAATGGGATGTTTCTGCAGTGACTCACGGAGGCCTGGAATGCAGCCTGAATCAAGCCAAACAAGTGTATTTTTAAATACGGGAGGGCGCGTTTCCTGGCACGATGGCATGATGCGTCCCACTCACCAGTGCGCTTATTTTAGCTCAGGCCCTGAAATGTGTGGGCATGGCCTCCACAGGGCCTTCTCTGGTGGCCATGTTTTGTTTGGGCATGTTGGGGAGGCATGGCTAATGATTAACTGGCGCTAGCCAGGGTATGAGTTTCCAATGCACTATTTCAGAGTGAGGATGTGAAGAGTTTTTGAAGCCTATTACTTCAGTAACTTTGCTGCCTTGCACTAGAGCCGTTCTCCAACTAAACATGCACTCCACACACATTTTTTTTCAAGGCCCCAATATACAGAAATAGAGAAGCCATAGAGCATCCCAAGCCTCCAAAGTCTTAGAATTTCTACAAAGACGAAAAGCAAAGTTGGAAACCTGGCAGAGGGTGAGAGGGAGACACTTTGAAGCATAAGATGTAGGCAGAGGGTTGAAAAGAATCCCTTAGGGACAGTGGTGAATTCACAGGTTCTGGAAAGCGCCGTAGGCAGAGTCCCAGTAAGGAGAATGAGAGGAGGAAAGGTGCGTAATCCAGAGGGAAAAGCTTATGTTTAAGTCTAGAAGCTGTGTACAACATTGACTTTAGCTTTTGTTAAATATATTTTGTTTTCAGTACTTTGAAACTGTTTTCTTCTCTCCCCTCACAAATGTATCCTGGAAATGCTATTTTTAACATCTGACCCTGAAGTGGTGTAATTCTGGAGAAAGCAGTAGTTGTAAAGAGATACTAAGGCTTAAGGCTTCCTGGATGGATATCTAGCAGGGAAGTGTAGCCATGGTAGGCTTCACTGAGCACTCCTGATGGGGGCTTTGTGGAAGCAGATCCATCTAGAGTCTGAAAGATCATTTTAGATCCCTTTTAGAATTGTTATCTGCAGAGTGGTGCTGGATGAACCTTGAGACTAGGCCAGGAGCCGTGACAAAGGAGCACAAAGCTTATCTGGGAGAGCAGCCCAGGCTGAGCCAGGGCCAGGAACCCTGCACACTGGGATCCGCCCTAAAGAGGATGAGTTCCATTTTGTCCATTTTGAACTGGAAGTGATTCAGGGACAGCCAAATGGACACGTCCAGTCAGGAGCTGCTTGTCTGGAGCTCAGCGAAGTAGCTGGGATCAAGTGTGGAAGTCAGGGACTTCAGGAATGCCAGGAAAGAGTGAAGAGAACAAGAAGATGAGAACACAAACAAAGGAGGATGGAAACAAAAAAAAAAGAGCAAAGGGCCAAAAGGGAAATTAAAAAGTCATTAAGTCTGTCAGAATCATTCTATGAGACCGAGAAGAATAATTTTCTATATACTTAGTGCCCAGTGTTAGTGGGCTATTATTATTTTTCCTTATGTGATCTTAAGAGCTCCCAGATAACTTGGAAGGCGTGCATCGGAATCCACAGCAGACTCACAAGCTAGACAAGCACAATGTCTTTCTTAGGTAGAGACGTGGCTTTGAGCCAGGTAGTTAGGGTACACTGGTGGCCTTGTAGGGTGCTCTGTGTCATTGATGTAAGAGAGTAATAGTCATAACAAAAAATGCTCTATTTTTAGAGAATTGAGATATTTTGATAAAAATGAAAGCTCCACAATGCCTTCGTCAGGGGAGAAAGAAAACAGTTTCAAAATGTCAGTGTCTTAGTTACTCTTCTCTCATTGCTGAAATAGGGTTTCATAGTTTAAAACAGCCTGAATGACGCAGCAAGTCCGCGGGGAGGTACTGCCATGTCCAGAATGACTCCTTCCATACCTCCAAGAGACCACAGCCTGGGGGGGTGGGCAGTGTGTGCTGTCAGTTTAATAGGTTTATGCCTCTCTGACACCGCCCTTCGAGCCCCGTCCTGGTCCTCTGGCCTCGCCCCTCAAGCCACTCACTGCTCCTCCAGCAACATCTGTCCCACGACTTATATGAGGCTGGGGGCGGGGGATATAGCTCAGCAGCGTAAGTGCCTGCCTGGCAAGCATGGGGTCTAGAGTTCAATGCCTGGTACCGCCAAAAAAGAAAAAAGAAAAGCAAAAAGAAAAAAAAGAAAAACCAACTTATATGAGGGTTTCAAGAGACAACTAGACACAAGCCATAATAGTCACAAAATAGAATGACTAGTACATAAACTAAAACTATGTGCAAAAACAATGGAAATCTAGTGTTGGCGAACATTAAGTTTCATTCCATGAAGAAGGAAGATCTGAAAAATTTCATTGGTGTCTTTCTGTTGGGATTAAAAGCATCCTATTTTGAGTTTTATCCTTAGTCAGGTTTTCTCATGAGGATGTGCTCTTATGGAGAAATGATCTCTTTTTGTGGTATGTGTTGCTGAAGCAGCCCATGATCTCTTTTTTGGGTAAGGATTATGAAAGACAGACAGACAGACAGTCAAGAAGCTAGGGACCAAAGTAGCCTTTCAAGAATTTGGTATAAGGCCATTTGACCTGGGGGTAAATGCATAATTGGGTAACGCCTACTGCAAGACTTGTAGAGGATTCATGGAACTGCAGAAGTTAATTATCATTGCAAGTTAGCAAGACAGGAGAAAAAGGAAGCAAACATTCAGTACTAAGAAGACAGGAGACCAATAAAGAGCTGTGGGAGCGGAAGCCACCAGGTGCAGCTGGCCCAGTCCACCTCAGTCGGCCTACAAGGAGGGAGCCTTGGGACCGGCAGCCAGTGGGACCCAGCAGGCCCACTCCACCTGCTGGAAAGGAGTTGCGAGACCTACATCCAATGGGACCTAGTAGTCCAATTGGATTGGGCTCTGCTGGAAGAAGCTGAACACAGCATCCAGACCCAAGCCAGCTCCTGCCAGCTGAGTTTGAGTCCAGCAGATCTAGACCCAGTGAGCTGAGGTGTACTGCTGGGCCCAGCCAAGCCCAGACTGAAGCCCAGAACTACAGAAGCATCCTTATGGTACAGAGGTGGCAGCAGGTCACTGGAGTGAGCTAGTCTGACTGGAAGACTCCAGGTGCATAAACAGGAGGTGCCCAGACAGAATGCACGGGAACTAATTTAAATACAAATTCCCAATTTAAGATCTACTTGGTTATACAACTGTAATGTTTGCTTTTATGGCCTAAAGTATAAATCCATTAATCACAAACATTTGTCAATTTCAAAGTTTCTGTTATATTTGTCAATTTCAAAATAGCTGTTATTAGTACTGCTAATTGGACTGCTGGAAATAAGACACCCTATCTGCCTTAATCACATATCTTCCCTTGGGTATTACTATCAGGAGGTTCTTGGGTAATAACCTCATCAAACAGAAACAAATATCTCACTCTCAATCAATAGAAAAGGCAAAATATTGGGACACAAAAAAACCAAGAATTTCTGACACAGGAGAGATACCTAAAAAACAGACTCTACAGAGTGTCTGACTTCAGTGATACACCTACCTACACCTTCCTACTACCAAACTTTCACAAAAAGAATCACAGAAATCAAATTAGAGAGTTCTCTCTGAAATAGAAAAATGACAAAAAGAAGAAGCAAAATGCATTCTCAGGCCCAGAGACCAGGCAGAACAAACCAAAGAGACATCTACATAGAAGAAATTGGAAACCACAGACCTGAAATCTCTGAAATAATAGCAACTGAAGATAAGAAACAACTGTAAAAAAGGATAGAAGAAATCAAATCAGAAGTAATATCAATGGTAAAAGAAGAAATTATTACAATGAAACAATTACAAAGTTTTTCTAAAGAAGACACTGATAAAAAATAGAGGAGAATAAAAAAAATTATGGAAACTTTGAGCAATATAAGAAAGAAGTAGAATGCATGAAGCATATTCAAAGAGATATACAAGAAATTAACTTCATTAAAAGTTGGCAAAATCATTTGACAGTGAAAATAGATTTCACACTTCGAAGACACCATTGCAGCTAGTCAAAAGGTAAGGAAAGAATAATAAGTCAACAGCTGCAAGATGATGCAAAGATAAACAACGTAAGATTAATAGGTATCAGTGAGGCAAAAGGAGACAACAGAAATGACATAAAAAGAACATGGGCAGAAGTAATAGCAGAAAACATCCCAAATATGGGGAAACAATCTGATATTCAGATAACCAAGGCTTGTAGAACTCCAAATAATATCAACCCAATTAAAACTACAACCAAACATAAAATAATCAAGGTCCTAGAAATTCAGCACAAAAACAACATATTAAAAACTGCTAGAGAAAAGAAGCAGGTCACATTTAAAGGAAAACCCCTCAGAATAACAGCAGATTTCTCCTCACAAACCATCGTCAAGAAGAGCATGTAGCGAGTACTTGAGGTCCTACAAGAAAACAAATTACAACCCAGACTGATATGCCTTGCAAAACTCTCTTTCAAGTTTAATGGAGAAGTGAAATACTTCCATGAGACAGAACAACTAAAGAAATTAATGACGACCAAACCAACCCTACAGAAAGTACTGAAAGAGTCTAGAAAGGGATCGAAATAGCCACAATTCCAAGAAAGACAACAGAAAGAATCCACCAAGCACATCAAACTATTAAACACAGGATAAAAGTAGGAAAACAGCAGCATGAAGATAACATGACAAATGTAAATCAGTACCTATCAATTATAACCACCAATGTAAATGGACTCAATTTACCAAGTAAAAGAAATAGACTGGCAGAGTGGATTAAGAAAGTCCAACAATATGCTGTATACAAGAAACACATGCAACCCATAAAGAAATTCATAGGCTGAAAGTCAAAGGATGGAAAACAATACTACATGCTCCAGGACCTCAGTAAAAAGCAGGGCTAGCTATTCTGTTCGCAGACAGTCTGAACTTGAAACCAAGGATAAGCAAACAACACAAAGAAAGTCACTATATCCTGTTAGGGGAAAAATTCAAGAGGAAGAGATAAGAGTCCTAAATATGTATGTACCAAATATGGGAGCACCCATACTATAGAACACAAACTTTAATGGACATTAAAAATCTAATAACCAGTATCACACGCTTAACTGGGGACCTTAACTGGGGTTAAAAGCATCTTATTTTGAGTTTTATCCTTAGTCAGGTTTTCTCTCAAAAAGAAAGGTCAAGCAGACAAAATATTGCACCAGACCTTTGAACAAATGCAGTTAGTGTGCATCTACAGAGTGTTTCACCCAACAATATCTGAATACACATTCTTTTCAGCCTCACATGGATGTTTTCTAAGATATACCACATACTAGACCATAGGTCATGCTCAAGTATATGCGAGAAAACAGAAATTTTCCCATACATATTATCTGACCACAGTGTAATCAAACTGGAAAATAATGAGAAAAGACACCACAAAACCCCATAAACATATGAAAATTAAATAGCACCCTCCTCAGCCACCAATGGGATACGCATGAAACTAAACAAGAACTTAAACAATATCTACAATCCAATGAAAATTCAAACAAAATTTACCAGAATTTGTGGGATACAAGGAAAGCAGTTTTGAGAGGGACATTTATAGTGGTGAACTCACACATTAGGAAAACACAGAGAGAACAAATAGATACTCCAGCTGCACCTAAAGCTTCTAGAAAAAGAAGAGCAAACCAAGCCCAAAGACAGGAGGAAATTATAAAGATTAGAGCAAAAATTAATGCAATTGAGGCTTAAAAAAAGTACAAATAATTAATGAATCCATAATCTGGTTCTTTGAAAGACTGAATAAAATTGATGAACCCCTAGCCAACCTCCTCCTCAAAAAGAGGAAAGAAAACTCCAGGCAATAAGGAATGAAAAGGTCAAAATTACTACAGATTATGTGGAAATTCAGAACATCATCAGTAGCTATTTTGAAAATCTTTACTTTCTCAAGATCGAGGACACAGAAGAAATGGACAGATTCCTACATAGGTACAAACTGCTAAAAGTGAATCAAAAATATTTAAAAAACTCTAACACAGTATCAGCCAATGAAATTGAAAATATAATAAAAAACTTACTGTCAAAGAAAAGCCTGGGTTGTGATGGATTCATAACTGAATTTTGCAGAAATTTATAGACAATTTAATCCCAATACTCCTCAAACTCTTCAATGAAACTGAAAAGGAAGCAATACTCCCAAAACCATTCCTGGAGGCAAGTATTACACTGATACTGAAACCAGAGAAAGATGCAACTAAGAAAGAGAATTACAGGCCAGTCTCCCTCATGAACATAGATGCAAAAATCCTCAATAAAATACTAGCAAATAGAA
>NDGM011256413.1:22693-33808 GCA_002564305.1 Octomys mimax
TCAGGCCCTTGCACTTGCCAGGGAAGCACTTATTCCACTGAGCCATCTCCCCGGCCCTCCATTGTATTGTTGTATGTTACCCTATTTCTGTCTTTTAAGTAAAATAAAATAAATTATAAAACAAAAGGGCTGGTCAAAGAGCTCAGCAGATTAAAGCACCTGCAAGCAGGTACAGGGGCCTGGGGTTTCATCCTCGGGCCTGATGTGCTGCCCCCGCCCCCAGGGTGCACTGAGATGGCATTTGAGACCAGGCGTGGTGGTATGCACCTGTAATCCCAGATCTTGGGAGACTGTAAACAGGCAGATCACTATGAGTCCGATCTAGTAATGAGACCCTGAACACCCTGTAGACCCTTCCCTAAAATTTTAAAAAAGAAAAAGATGACAGGAGATAACTGATCATTAAAAAAATATATATGTACCTATGAATTTGTGGCTGAAATTGTCACAGAGACATAGACATAAAACAGAAGCCACACAGGCATCCCTCCAAGTGTCCTGGAAACCAGAAACCAATATTTTATGTTGGCACACTGATTGGCAGGATGGAAAAGTAGTCTCATTACCGTAATAACATGAGTTTAAGCCTTTTGTTATTAGTGCTTTTTTCATAATGCAAGTAGTTTTTATCAACTGCAAAAACAGATTCATTGCAAGAACGTCTGAGAATTCAAGACATTTGATGCGTTCCGGGAGGACCATGGGTACCACCGGACATTGGCACCTGGTTTTTGTTTGGTTTTATTTTGGGTTTTTTAAAGGCTTTTTCCATCAAATAAAGAGATCCATACAAAATCTGGCATAATAGTTTTTAAGAGATCAGAGTGCATGCAATTTTTAAAATAATACAGAAATGAAATAATTTAGGGACTTTTTTCTTTTCTTACCTCTGCCCTTTCCTTCCCTTCCTTTCTCTTTCTTCCTCCTTCCCTCCCTCCTTCTTTCTTTCATTCTTTTTCTTTGTTTTTCTGGCACTACAAATTGAACACTTTCATACTGAGTTAGATCTCAACCTCTCCTTTCTTTCTTTCTCTCTCTCTCTTTTTTTTTAATTCATATTTTTGGTACATGGTCTCACTACACAGCTCGGATTCCTAGTGACCCTCCTGTCTCAGCCTCCCCAGCCCTAGGATTACAGATATGCGTCACCATGCCAGGTTTTGGTGGCCAGCTGGGTGGGCCCTGGGCAGGGATAGAACCAGGTCCTTGTGCTTGCCAGGCAGACTCTTAAACCAATGAGCTGTCTCCCCAGGCCCAACCCCTCCTTTTTTTTAAGTTTATGGTCTTTGTTTTGAGACAAGGTCTCCGAAAGTCCATAAATTTCCCACAGTTGGCTCAACTTTATCATTCATTCTCCTGCCTCCACCTCTCAGAGTGCTGGCATTACAAGCGCAAGCCACCGTACTTTGCTACTTTGGCTACTTACTGATGAGGGATTCTAATGAGAAAACCAGAGTGACCATGGACATGAATGGTAGCATGAGGATCAGAGAGGCCGGAGACCTGTTAAGTGAGCTCTAGAAAGTTTGCATCTTCTGCTGCATAATGGTGGGAAGAACAGCAGCAACTGGTAGCTCCAAAGCTGTGGGCTGTGGAGCCCGCAGATGTGCTGCTGACACCCGGATTGTCTCTGCAGTCAACTCATTTCCCCCACACACCTGGCTCTGCCTCTGACTGTGTGGCCGAGGTGAGCCGCTTTGCCTCTCTGTGCCTCAGAGTTCTCACTTGTGAAGTAGAAACAAAACTCAGACTTGTCTCATGGCGATCCTATAAGAAGTGAATAATGTAATAATTGTAAAGCACAATGAGCAGAAGCTCTACATAATTACATCACAAAAATGAACCATTGCGATTAGCTGGATTTTTTTAATCTAGGATATTAAACGTTCATTGATGGAGACCCATATTTTTTTCTTTTTTAAGAAAATGATCTATTGTGCCAATGAACAAATAAAAGATCCCTAAAACTAACTCCACATATTGATTTTTTTTTCCCTTCCAGGAATTACAACAGTAGCATTTTGGTGGAAATATATATCAAAGAGGCATTGAAAAAGACAATGCTGGTTAATCAATTATAAGAATTACCTGTCCAGGCTGGAGAGGGCTGTGTACACTAATAAGCCCAGCACTCTGAGAGGCTGAAGCAGGACTGTGAAGGTTGAGCCCAGCCTGGGCATCTTAGTGAGTTAGCAGAACCATGTCTCAAAAATAAATAAATAAATAAATAAATAAATAAATAAATAAAATGAAGTGGCGAGTGACTAGGAATGTAGCTCAGTCAGTGGTGAGTGGCAGTAGGTAGGTTCAATTCCCAAGTACCCGGAGGAAAGGGTGGAATTGCATATCCAACAGTTACCATAGGTGCCAAGATCAAATCCTCAAAAAAATACTGAGTCAGAGAGGAAAGGTGTTAAATTCTTATTTTAAATCACAGGAGATAAGCATTCTAGGAAGCTTTAGCTTCCTTCCAGGGCAAAGAGAGAGTGGCTTCCTAAGGAGTGGGGGACTAGGTCCTTTTGTTTTAAACTGCTGTGTGGCCCTGGCTGCATCTCCTACTGGTTCTGGGACTGGGACTTTCCACATCGGTTAAGTGGGTGTGACCACAGCTGCCCCAGACTTGTGGGATTGTTATGCAGATAGAGAAGGAAAAAAAGTAGAGCCTGGAAAGAGACAGCTCTTGGCCCATGACCATCTCATTGTCCTGAAATAAATGCCCCTCCCCCCAGCGTTGCAGAAGCAGATCCCTCAAGTGTCATGTTATTCAGATTATGTCCTTTTCAGACTTCATGGCCAGCTGTTACCAGCTTGATATTTAATGCCTTATCCTTTCTTTTTCTTCCTTTTCTGGTAAATCTCAGTCAAGTGCCTGGGTGAAGCCTGACCTTTTCTAAATTATTATCACCACGCTTCAGGATGTGCTTCTGGGGCCGGGTGTTCTGTCCACAGACAGAGGGGGCCTCTGCATCCCCAATTCACCCTCCCATGTGACCAGAGCTGATAGTGCAGTCCTTATGCTTTCTTGTCTAAGGGTCTGGATAGACTTGCCTAAGGCAAAGATGTTAGGGATTGACTCTTTGTTTATTGATATGAATGTCTGTTCTCTCAAATCCCCACCTTGGCAGAAACATGATTATGAATACATTATTCCTTTAACATCCTCATATTGTTCTTAATTCTACCACCTACAGTTAATTGGTTGTCAGTGCTGTTGAGCAAATGTGGGGTCCCGTGTTCACCCAACAACTGAGACCCCAGAGGAGCCTAGGATGGATGCTCAGCCCTGCGCCCCTGCATGGAGCAGGTGACTGGCAGGTGAGGCAGATGGCAATACTAGAAGGGAGCCCCTTGCTGTGGACCAGGGTGCCAACTGATCTAGAGAAAGATCACATTTTTATCTTTAAGAAACAGAATTATTTTTTCTTCTCTGTTGATTTTTCAGTTGGGGAGGCAGTACTGGAGATTGAACCCAGGGTCTCTGCACTGAGCCACATTGCCAGTCTTGTTCTATATTTTATAGTCAGAAGGGGTCTTCCTTAGTTGCTAGGTCACCCAGGCTCACTTGAATCTAGCCATTCTTCTGCTCAACCTCCTAGAGTGCTGGGATCATAGGTGTGTGCCACCACACCCAACTTTTCCTGTTGAATTTCTGTAATTAACCTGCTTCCATTAGAGCATTCTTTGCTGTTCTCTTTTAAGAGAACACACACCTACATGCAGTGTAGAAATTTACAGGAAGATAGGGTCCAGTTCAAACTGTGCGGAGTCTTTCCGGGTGAGCACAGCTTCTCTGAACTATGCTCTGTCTGTGCTGTGATATCCTACAAAATTGAGGGGCTTTTCTCTCCCAGCTGTGGAGCAAGACACAGAGAAAACCAGAGAAGGGGAAAGTATGGGGGAGGCATAAAGAGGAGGGAGACTGAGGAAGGATGGGTGACGCTTTCTGTCTCTGGGTGGCTACCTGAGCAAGGACCCCAAAGGATGCAGCCATGGAAGGTCAGGGCCCCGTTTCTCCTCGCTCATTGTCTGGGAGAGTGGGGAGGTCCCACCAGTGTAGAAGATGAAAGAAGCAGAGGTGTGTGGAAGCTAAAGAAGACGAAGCCCTGTCAAGCTTTAGGGGGTGAAAAGGCTTTCAAAAGCAAAGGGTCGGGCCTAGGGAGAGGCCTCGGTGTCCTAGGAGAAGGGAAACTACAGCTGCCTGTGTGGTAATGCTCAGGGGCTGCCTGTCTGCTGAGGAGACAGGAGCCATGATTGACATGAGGGTTCACCTGCAGGTGACAGAAAGTTGGAAGTGGTGGCATGGAGCAGGTCACAGGGAGGTAACTATCTTGCTGACGTATTTACATTCATGGTGACACCTGCAGGTGATCACTATAAGGTAATGAACTCATGGGGAACCATTTATAGAGCCTAGGAACTGAGAAAAAACACATGCCTTGAACAAGCCTTGGCATATGCTCCTTCCTTAATCTTTCACCAAGTCTTCTCAGGATGATTTAATTTCAGTCTATTTCTGACAGCCCCATATACCCAGTAAATACATGGTGTGACCTGAGGCCTCATGGTGACCCAGCACAGCACACACAGCCCTCACTGGTCTGCTGCAAGGCATATCCAATTGCCCAGAGATCTTCCTCCCAGCTCTCAAATGCTCATTTTGCATAGCCAGACAAGGCCTTCCATCCATGCTAAGTGTGCAGTGTGACAGCCTCTTATTGTACCACTCCTCAGACTCACTTTCTTCCTAAAGAAAGCGGTAGCAAGCACACGCAGAGGCCACTTCTGAATATGTTCTCCTTTGCCTATATCGGACTGCTAGAACTTTCTGTATAGAACTTGCTTAATCTTCCACCATCCCTTCCTGTTTGAGTCAGTGTTCTCCAGAGAAAAACCTATAGGCTATATGAAATTCCTCGTAGTAGATCTCTTATACATATTCATGAATATGCATATACATGGGGATTAGTTACAAGCTATTATGTCATACAACTGCAGAGGCCATGGAGTCCCAGCATGTGCTGTCAGTGAACTGAAGACCCAGGACGTTGGTGGGGCAAATCAGTTCATACTGAAGTCCAGAGAACCTGGGGAGCCAACAGCATAGATCTCAGGTGTTGTGCAAGGCATGATGAGGCAGGGAAAGGGGCCTCCTGCATCCATCTTTTGTTCTGCATGGTCCATCTTTGACCCCTTAGCTGGTCAGGCTGACACAAAATTCATTAGCATCTCATGCCACACTCAGCAACACAATGCCTACCAGGAAGGTAACGCATGCAGAGCAAGATAACTATGCTAAAGGCTTTTGTTCATGTTACTGACTCATTCCACCATCCTGATACTCTTTATCAATAAATTCCTTTTCCTGCCCTTTTCTTCTCTTTAGTCCAAGTAAGAGCTACTTCTTAGCTTTGTCAGTGGCTCCAGCAGTGATATTTTATGAACAGATGAGCATTAGGCACCCAGGTTTTGTCACATACATGTCTTGATTGTTGCATTAGAGAACAATAGAAGAGAGCAAATACATAGGTGCAAGATCATTTTTTATCATAAGCAAGCTCCCAGGGGTCATGTTGCTCTTATCAGAAATCTTAATTTACTAGACTTTCTGCTTACTTTGTCCTTTGGTTAAGCATCTCACAGGCTGACGTTGGAGTCTTGCTCTGTAACTTTCCAGAGTGAGGGGCCTTCATAATGGGAAGTTTAATGCATAAGATTTCATCATACATTAAACTAAAGATGTTTTGGAAAAAAAATTGTACATCACATTTATATTGTGTACAACATTTTTATGACTAACATTTATTGAGTGCTCAGTAGAATCTAGGCTCTGTGTGGAACGTTTTATGGAATATATATATATATATATATCCTCAATCCTACCAGATATAAGTTATTATTATTTCCATCATAGCAGGAGAGCCTTAGGAACATTAAAGGACCTGGTTGAGATCACACAGTTAAGTTTCAGAGGAAAAATTCTAGACACATCCCCCTAACTCCAGAATAAATACTCTTAGCTGCTTTGTGCTAAAGTTTCCACCTGGTTCCCCACTCATCCTTGATACACTAAAACATCTGTTAATTGGATTCCAAATTAACAAGCCTTCTCAAATTACCTGAATTTTAATGCCATTAAAAAGACCAAAAAAAGTGAGAGTAATAATGTATATGGAAGTTTGCTGCTTTATCACAGTTCTTTTTTAAACCACCTTGACAGCTTCCCATGGCAAGTGGAATACAGTCTGCACCCCATAATGGGGTCTACAAGGCATTGTATGAGCTATGGTGACCTGCTTTTTCAGCCTTGCCATTTACCCATCTCTACTTGTCATATTCTCATGGCCACACAGAAGTAAATGGCAGAGTCAAGATCCAAACTCAAGAAATATTTTTTTCTGGAGACATAAACCTAACCACCTTGATAATTTGATAGATAAATGGATGGATGGATGGATAGATGGATGGATGGACGGACGGACGGACGGACGGACGGATGGACGGACGGACGGACAGATGGATGGGTGGAAGGACGGTTGGTTGGATGGATGGTTGGTTGGATGGATGGATGGATGGATGGATGGATGGATGGATGGATGGATGGTTGGATGGATGGATGGTTGGATGGATGGTTGGTCGAATGGGTGGATGGATGGATGAATGGATGGATGTTTAGATGGATAGATGGATGGACTGATGGATGGATGGATGGATGGATGGATGGATGGATGGATGGATGGTAAAACTGATAGATGGCTAAATTGATAGATGAATAAATGTGTGCATGCATTGATAAAGGACAGGAAGGAAAGAGGAATCTTATGGATAAAGGAACAGAAGAATTAAGGGAGATAATTTAAAAGAAATTTGCCTCACTTCCTGGAGTTCAGATACAACCAGTTAGATCCATCATAGTCTTTGTATCACTAAATTCTGTTCTTTATCGTAAGAGTAGAGTCCCCATCCATGAAAGACAGTGCACAAGTATACTCCAGGGATGGAGAGGTGTCATCTGTCCAGCATCAGAAGCTGGTGCTACTTGGGTGATTGTATTCATTTGCCTGAGTAGACAAGTTACGTGATTTTTAATCCAGCCAGTAAACCTGGTTATGTGAAATATTAATTTGTTCCTAGTGAGGATGGGTAAGGAAAATACAGTATTAATTTTGAAAAGTCCA
Source organism: Octomys mimax (assembly GCA_002564305.1). Classification (NCBI taxonomy): domain Eukaryota; kingdom Metazoa; phylum Chordata; class Mammalia; order Rodentia; family Octodontidae; genus Octomys; species Octomys mimax. The sequence continues at coordinate 29,869 of NDGM011256413.1, forward strand.
TTGAAATCATATGTTTGAAGTAATTTTACCCTGTACCCTGTCTACAATGTCATTGTCCCTTCTCATTCTCCTGAAAATTCAGTCTATTTTTTATTGTTAACTTTTTTAAAAGGTGTAACTTGTATACACAGAAGTGGCCAAATCTTGAGTTCAGCATAGATGAATGAATTTCAAACCACCACCCATCTGTATAGTTACTATCCAGACAATATGATGCAACCGCTATGAATTCTCTAGGGCAACACATTCCCCACTACCAAACTCTTCTTCCTTCCAAAAAAAGATGCCATATTTCCACTACCTCAGATGCATTGTGCCTATTTTGAGCTTTAGGTAAGTCGGATCACATATTATACTGTATGTACTTTTAGAGTGGAGTAGGGCTTTTTTCGATCAACATTGCGTTATGCTTGTTTCAAGTAATTAATGTTAGTAAGTATGTTATCTCAGTAAATGTATATTGTACATAGCACTGAAAATAATGCCTTCATAGTAATTACACTGCTTTTTTAATAAATCCGGTTACCTGGCCATTCTCCGGGTGGATGGACATTTTGATTGTTTCAAGTCTGGGTCTGTAATGGATAGTACTGCTGCGAATGTTTATGAGCACTTAGAACACATTCTCACGTGTTTATTCTCATTTTTTTTTTTAATCTTTGGCTAGAATAGCTGTAGCATAGAGTAAAGATGGTTTAGCTTTAGCAAGCCCTACTAAATGAATTCTCAAAGTGGTTGAGCTATTCTGTACACCCATCATCTGTACACAATTCCATTAGTTTTGTAATTTTATCAACCATTAATATTTTGCATCTTTTCTTTTTAGCCATTCCTGGTGAGTTTTGAATGTAGCTTACTGTTGTCTGAAGTTGCATTTCCCTGAGGGCTAAAAAAATGGAGCACCTTTCCATGTGTGTGCTGGCCACTTAGATGTTCTATTTCATGAAGTGCATATTATGTTTTGCCCATTTTCCTATTGGATGGTCTGTCTTTTCCTTACTAACTTATAGTTTTCATGGATACCACTTCTCAGATAATATTGCAAATGTTTATTTCCTTTATTGTAGTTGCCATTGTATGTGTCTTCTGATAAACAGATATTCTTATCTTTGATATTAGTCTGACAAAACCTTTTCATTGTTATTAATGACTTTCCATTGTTCAAGAATCTTTTGTCCACCTTCACATCATGGATATGCTTTCTTATATTGCATAAAGTCTTTATTATTTTTTTCTTTCACATTTGATCTGTAATCTGCTCATAGATGATTTCTGCGCAGGCACGTGGCAGGGAATCTCAGTCCATTTTTTCCAGGTGCATATGTAATGGACACAGACAAGTTTTTAGAAAATCCTTTGTACTGTGCTGTCATCATAAATCTGGGACTACATATTTAGTTTTCTTTCTCCTCTCCCTGTTGTTTTCCACCATCCTATTTTTCCATTCATGTGCCATGACCATAATTTTGAGAATGCTGTAGTTTTATAATGAGTTTTTCACTTGGTAGCATTAAGTCCTGAAGATTTATATTTTGGCTAAATACTATAATAATTACTTTGGTATCAGACTTAGTAGCAACTGACATTTACTAAGGGCTTCTTTAATCTGAGGTAATATATGAATCATTTTATACTTTAGCCCTAACAACATTAGATGAGAAAGAAGATCCAACCTTTTCTTTTTTTAAATGAGAAATAGAGGTACAGAATTTTAAAATAATCAAAGTGGCATTGCTATTAAGTGGCAACACCAGGACTTGAACCCAGATCAACAATGGCTGAGGAATCTCTGCTCCTTTGGTAACACATACTGCTAGCCAGTGATGTGTCTTATCGATTTTGGCTGAATTGGCTACCTTTTGGGGCTGTGTGTCTGATTTTTAGCCCTCATACTAGCCAGTATTTTCTTTTTCCTCTCTTCATATCAGGAAAAAAAAAAAAAGAAAGAAAGAAAAGCCTTAGAGAAAGTCAACAGAGAAGCATTGGCTTAGGGACTGTGTCTTCTACTTGTGAACTTGACACTATTCTTGGGTCTGATGAAGGACAGAAGAAGCTGTCCAGAGTTCTGTTCGGCCAGACTGCAGGAGCGGGCAATGGCTGGGAAGGCTTGAAGCCTCTGATCTTCCATCCCCAGACTGCTGCCAGGCCAGCTTCCTCAGAGAATGAACTGAGCAGTGACAGAACTCCGAGTTCTTTGTTCTCTCTCCCCTTTTCACCTCTCTGCTCACAAAAGGTGCTGAACTTTTAGTGTGCTCCCACGTAGCACCACCCTCGAAAATCGGATCCTTACAGAATACCAAGCCTAAAAATGAAAATTTCACACTTCTTATGGAGAGGGTAAGATGATATTTTTCTGCAAAAGTATAAATAACCATTTTCATTTGAGAATTAATAACTGTATAATCCAGATTGACCCTATCATAATGGGTTTCCGTGTTATGAGTATCTGGTCAGATTTTCAGACTCCTCTGGAAATTTTCATGTGTCAACTGTTCTTGGATGTGTATGACTTATTGCCTTTTCCTGTTATACTTTTTAAACAAAATGCCCTGTATATTAGGCCTACGTATCTCTCTCTCAATGTACACTACTTCCACATACATGACTAGGGAAATAGCTCTTAACGGATTGGTAAAAGTATAATTTACTCAGCGTCTCTCAAATCTCTATCTCCCTAGTCATTTATAAATGGTTCAGAGTCCCTCTGAGATGACCAGGATCACAGAAAGATTTCACCATTAAAAACATCATAAGTCTTAGAAAATTCCCTTGAAAGAACAAAAGTGACCTGTCCTCTCCTGTGCCATTTGTCATTCCAACATTAGTCAAGTAACTCTCTTATATAATGACCTGCATTACATGGTATGAATAAGTTGAAAGGATGTGAAAACAACTAACAGTTTTCTTAAGAAGGGTAAATACTAGCTCTTCAGTTATTTTCTAGGGCTATCAAATGTCATTCCCATAAATTAGCACCCTAAGTCAAATGTATAGCCATCCTGTCAATAAAGGAAGTAATAATTAAGGCACTCAATTTCAGTGCAAGTGCAACCTTCAAATGCTATTTTTTTTTTTTTTGCTTGTTTGTTTGTTTGTTTTTGTGGAACTGGGGATTGAACTCAAGTCCTTGCACTTTCCAGTGAAGCAATTTTTCCACTGAGCCATCTCCTCGGTCTCCAAATGCTATTATTTTTGATGAATGTTAAAAAATAAAAAATGCATGATCGGATGTGCTTGTGTGTATTTAGGCAGTTGGAATTTTAGAACTGGCAGGAACCTTAGAAATTAGCTTACCTCTTTTATAGGTAAGAAACTTGGCCTCCAAAGAGCTGAGATGAAAGCTGCTACCCAGCATGAGCCTTTGTTCTCTGAAAGCCGCATGACTCTGCCTGCCTTACCTTCTGAGCAAATGACGAATAAGAACAAATTCACATTGGTGCTACAGTTTGGATGTGGCAGCACCTCAAAGTTGTTGTACAATGGCTTTGGTCCCTAATGTAGCCTAAGAAGTGGTCAGTCCTGTAAGAGGGAGGAGATAGGCATTTGGGGACTTGGATTGTGGAAAAGAGTAATACTAGACTCTTGGTGTGAATTTTCAGGACAATAAACTTTTATACGAGACCAACCCTGGTTCCCTGCATGTTGTTCTGACTTTCTGTCTTGCCCACGTGACCACAATTATTCCATCTGCCGTGCTGTGATGTAGCCAAAGCCTTTCACTAGAGCCAGCACATGCTAAAACGCTGAGTTATCTAAACCTCTTTCCTTTGTAAAACACCTAGCCTTAGTCATTTTGTTAGACCAATAGAAAACAAACTAATACAACAAACAAAATGCTACATAAGTATACCATGTTCTTAATTTATTTTTAGAAACTACACTGTAAGTTACAATTGCTTTCAAATCTGGCCTACTTATAAATTAATTAGATGTCAGCAAA